>JAQQSW010005248.1:0-14242 GCA_028646575.1 Pseudocheirus occidentalis | reverse complement strand
TTTTCCGTGTTTACCTTCTCATGCTTCTTGTATTTGAGGGTCAAATTTTCTGTTCAGTTCTGGTTTTTTCAGCAAGAATGCTTGAAAATCCTCCACCTCATTGAATGATCATATTTTCCCCTGGATCATTATACTCAGTTTTGCTGGGTAGGTGATTCTTGGTTTTAATCCTACCTCTCTTGATTTCCAGAATATCATATTCCAGGCCCTTCAATCCCTTAATGTAGAAGCTGCTAGATTCTGGGTTATCCTATTTGTGTTTCCACAGTATTCAAATTGTTTCTTCTTGGCAGCTTGTAATATTTTCTCCTTGATCTGGGGGCTCTGGAACCTGGCTATAACATTCCTAGGAGTTTGTCCAATGCCTCCTTTCACTATTCCAGGCCACTCTCCCTCTATTCTCTTCCCAGAAAAAAAAAAGTAATCTTTAAAAGGAAATTGTGAATGTTTCCACTTTTATTTCATCTTACTCCCCATTCAAGTTCTCTAGTTGGGCCAAACTGGCCTCCTAGTCATAGACCTCTGCTGCCACACCATTCCATTTGCCATTATCCATGTCTTTGCATGGGCTGACCTACATGCCCAGAATGCCCAAGTTTTTCATTTGTATTTCAAATACCTAAGTTCCTTTAAAGTTCAACTCAGATGTCACCTCTACATGAGACTTCTTATTCATATAGATATCAGTGCTCTCCACCTTTTGAAATTGCTTTATATTAATTTGTATTTACTTATCTGTACCTGGGTCATATCCAAAAATAGAATATAAGCTCCTTGAGGGCAGGAACTTTTTTTTGTCTTGTTTTACCAAATTTACATGTATATATTTATATATAATATACAAATTTATAAAGTATAATGTATAATTTGTAATATGAAATATACAAGATTATAAATAATTTTAATTTAAAAACAATTCAGGGGGCAGCTAGGTGGCGCAGTGAATAGAGCACCGGCCCTGGAGTCAGGAGGACCTGAGTTCAAATCAGGCCTCAGACACTTAACACCAAAAAACTAGCCGTGTGACCTTGGGCAAGTTACTTAATCCCAATTGCCCTCCAAAAAATAAAAGCAAAAAAAAAATAAAAACAATTCAGTACTTATTATGTATTTACTATGTGAGGAGTGACTAGGGGATGCATTCTAAATAATAGGCAATATGCTAAGTACCCAGGATTCAAGCAAAAATTCAGCCTCGCTCCCATGCCACTCACAGTCTAATGGTGGAAAGAACATGTAAATGATTATGTATAAAAAGTCTAAAAGGAGAGAAAGCATTAGCATTAGCATAATGCCTAATACCTAGTAGGTAGTTAATAAATGTTTGCTGCTGAGCTAAATTGAAATGGTTATAGGCTTCTGTGAATGTCTTAGTCAGTCTTACAAAATGAAACCATGTCCCAAATCTAAATGTGACAACTAAAATATGAGCACATGACACTAACTGTTGGGTTTATATTTACCATAATTTCCATATTCTTGTCAGCCAGCACTGCATAACTGTTTTCTTCACCATCATCAACAACATCTCTCATCTCATTAAAAACATAGATTATTATTCATTGCTTGTAACGTTAGTGGTAGATTCTCCTTCAGATTTTCACACAATAAATTCTTCCATAACCAAGGCAAACTCTAAGTCCCCTGCTTCCGAGGAGACAGAGCCCCAAGATTTAATTTCTGCTTGATTCACACTTTAGAATTTTATTTGGGTCCTCTATTGGTTAGGAAGTCATATACCCTATACTCTGAAATTAAATTATTAATGGATTATCATATGGATTATGGATTCATTATATGGATTAAATAATGGATTAATGAATTATTAATGGATCTACTTTAAAAAAAATCACTACCATGAAATTAGTCAACTAGAGTAGAGGTATCAAACTCAGGTGGAAGTTCTACCCTACCTCACATCTTAGCTCAGGAAGTCACAAATAATTAACTATGTTGGATTGTACTTTTATTTATTTTGTTAAGCATTTCTCAATTGCATTTTAATCTTGTTCAGGCTGCACTTTGGGGTTTTGCTGGCCCAAGCTAGACACTTCTGGCCTAGGGAATGCAAATGAACAACAGACTTCTTTTCTATGGCTATTCAAGATGCTGGATTTGGGAGCGAATATTGAGAACTATTAGCAGTTTCTTCAGTGTTTATCCTAATTGTGAATACTATAGAGCCATATGACATTAACTGTTATTACATGAATATGGATAGAACATATTGAATCATAGAGGCTACCAAGTGAAAGAGGAGAGAGAGAGAGAGAAAGAAAGAAAGAAGAGGGTCCAGGACAGAGGCTTGGGGTAAATACACATTTAGAGAGCATGATCTAAAAGATGAATCAGCAAAGGAGGCCCAGAAGAAGCAGTCAGACAGGTGGAAGGAGAACCAAGAAAGTTGTGTCATAAAAACCCAGAGAGGAGAGAGTATCCAAGGAGTAGTTAATAGTGTCAAAGGCTGCAGAGAATTTGGGAAAGCTGAACATTCAGAAAAGACCTGGATTCTCTTTCTCCTTCCTCTGGCAAACAAGAGATCATTGGCAACATGGAAAGAGAACAATCAAAAATGGGTGATGAAGTCAGAAGTCAGGGTGCAAAGCACCAAGAAGTTAAAGAGAAGAGATGAAGTAGAGGTAAGGGGTGAAGATAGCTTTTTCTGGGAGTTCAAGTAAAAGGTAAAAGAACTTGAGAATCAGATATACTGATTATTTATTTGTTTGCTTTATTTTCATTTTTTGTTTCTGTTTTAATTTTCATACTTTATTTCCATTATTATTTGTTAATTTCCTTCCTTCCTTCCTTCCTTCCTTCTTTCCTTCCTTCCTTCCTTTCTTCCTTCTTTCCTTCCTTCCTTCCTTCCTTCCTTCCTCCTTTCCTCCCTTCCTCCCTTCCTTCCTTCCTTCCTTCCTTCTTTTTAACCAAATAAATATATTTTGGGGGATTGAGTGGGGAGCAAGGAGGCACTAACAGCTGTGGGAATCATGAAAAACTTCGTCTGAAAGATGACACAAGTTGAATTTGGAGGAAATGAAAGGACTTAAAGAGGTGGAGGTGAGAAGATACATTCTAAGCATGGAGGACAGCCAGTACAAAGGCATGGAGATATGAAATGAAAGGCCGTGAGTGAGAAACAACAAGAAGATCAGTTTGGCTAAACCATAACATGCATGAGGCAGAGCAATGTCCAGTCTGATAAGACTGGAAAGGTAGGTTGGGGCCAGGCTGTCAAGGGTTTTAAATAACACTTTACAATTATCTTGTGAGGTAGGTGGTCAGTCAGTCAATGAGCAAAGCATAATTAGGTACTTACTATGCATAATGCACCGTAACTAAGCTTTGGGGATAGAAAGAAAGAAATGTAAAGAAAGGCAAAACTCTCATAGTCCTTTCCCTCAAGGAGGTCACATTTTAATGGTGGAGAAAACAACCAAACAACTATGTACATACAAGTATAACGCGCACATATACAAGTATAACATGCACAGCTATGTATATACAATGTATACAGTGTGAATGAGAGGTTATCTCATAGGGAAAGGGATTTACAAGGGAAGGATAGGAAAGGCTTCCTGAAGAAGGTGGGATTGGAGCTGAGTCTGGAAGAAATCCAGGAAAACCAATGGGTGAAGCAAGGAGGTCATTGTTGTTAGATCCAAGGAGAGGACAAGGTCTTGGAATCATAATCTCAGGGCCTTAATCTAATCTAACTATTTTAGATAAATTCAGGACCATTTAGGGAGTGGTATTTAATTTCTGTGATCAACTGAAACAATTTTTCTTTAAGTCCAGTTTAGTTGTCAGTGAGTATTTCCACAATTGCTCTTAATGTCTAAGATTATTTTTGTTTTGCCTCTGAGTATGCTGCATCTTTGTCTGAGGCACAGGGGTAGAGTTTGAAGAGTGATTGGGGGATACATTCTAATTCATAATGATAATAGCTGGCATTTATATAGCACCTACTAAAGTGCCAGGGTATGGGCAGCAAGGTGGTGCAGTGGATAGAGTGCTGAGCCTGGAGTCAGAAAGACCAATTTTCCTGAGTTCATATCTGACTTCAGATACTAACTAGCTGTGTAACCCTGGGCAATTCACTTAACCCTATTTGTTTCAGTTTTCTCATCTGTAAAAACAAGCTGGAGAAGAAAATGGCAAACCATTGTAGCATCTTTCCCAAGAAACTCCCAACTGGAGAGTTTTGTAAGTGCTGGGTGGTTAAGGGATCTTGTATGAATCCCTGTTGGGTTATTGTCTGGAAAGAATTTCAATAGGACCCAAGCTGTCTTTTGTAAAGTTATACAGTTTATTGATATGCTGCCTTAGTAGCTGGCAGGAGAAAGGGGCGGGGGCTGCAAAGTTCAGGGGCTAAGGTAGAGTTATAAAGTTTTACACTCTGTAGTGGGCAGGAAAAGGTTAAGAGATAGCCTGCAAAGAGTTTGGGCTTGAGGGACAGGATTTATAACCCTAAAACTGTCAGTCAAAGGCTAATTATGCTAACTAGGTGGGCAAAGGTGGAGTTAGGGAGGAGTTGGGGAGTGGTCTAGTAGTGGTCAATGCTTAAAGGGACATGCACTTTTTTTATCAACTGTGCATGCGAATTACCCATGATTCACTGTTAAATTCTTGAGGTGGGGGCTATCTGGAGGTGTGGTTTTTTTGCTTGACATGTCACTAGGCCATTTATGGTCAAGGACGAATGACATATGTTCAGTATGGCTGTAGGGAGGATAGTTTTGATTGTTTCCAAGTCTGGGAATTAGACTGATTAGGGATTCAGGAGGTACCATATTGAGACGGAGTTATCTTATCCGATAATGTTCAAGGCTTTTGGATGCAGCTGGGCACTGAGAACAAAGGGGCTACGCATTTCTCTAAGGGTTTGTTTATAGAAACTTTTGAAACTTTCCCAGGTGCTTGTCTCTAGGCAGATTTTCTAGCTAAGGGAAGACTTTCAGGCTGGGGGGAAGGGGAGAAGCAGGGTTTATGCCTTTATAGCAGGGGGAAAGTATAACTTTTACAACTTAATTACACAGGCTTGTTACAAACTGATGTTACATACATAGGTACCTGAACACAAGGGAGATTTTTACAAATTGGGGTTACAGACAAAAGCATCCCAAACCGCATCACCAATGGGGTCACAAAGAGTCAGACACAACTTAAAATGTGCCAGGTGCTTTAAAAAAAACATTATCTCATTTGATCCTTACAACCACCCTAGCAAATAGGTACTACTGGTATTATGCCCATTTTACAGTGAAATTAAGACACACAGAGGTTAAGTGATTTGCCTAAGGTCACATAGATAGTAAGTGTTTGAGGTTGGATTGGATTCCAGGTCCAATATCTTTTGTGCTGCCTCTAACCACCATGAATAGTTTTGCTAGATTATGTTCCTGGTGACTAGAAAAAGACTTGGGTGTTTTCTTTCCAAAATGTAATTAAAATAACTCAGGCTAGTAACTGATTTGATACAATATGGTGTATTGAGCGGGAAGTATATTGACCATATTTGACTCCCAGCTCTACCAACTTTCCACACTTCTCTAGAGAAAGAAAATCAAGTGCAAACCCAATTAATACCCTTCTGATAAAGTGTAATGGCACAACTTTTGTCCTTTAGCTTTTGGGGAGTTTTATGCGCATGTTGTATATGGTCTTTGGAGCCTTATGAGTCACAATGGGAGACTGACCAGACTCATGAACCACTCACCCACCCCTAGATATTCATAGATTGTAGGTTCACAGACATGCCTAGAAGAGACCTTAGAGATCATGGAATCCACCCTTTGAAGCTCAGAAAATAATTATTTGCCTTCTAAAATTATTTACTATAAGATTCCTTTAAATAGCAACCCATTTCCTCTACTTTCTATGAACAGTTTTTTTTTTGGTTCAGACCCTTGACCCTATGGGTTTTAAATGTATAGGACAAGGAGGAAACTGTCCACCAATGTAGTTTAGCACCAGCTTTGCAGTTTGTAGTTTTAAAGAACTGCTTGGGGCATTGAGAGGTAGAATGTATCCAGGGACACAGTCACTATGTATTGGATTTGAACCCAGGTCTTTCATTCATCAAGCCCCTTACTTTACAACATTTAAAATAGGATTCAGTCTGTACAAATTTGATGAGTTTTCAGAAATATTTACTTTTATGGGAGGTCAGGTTTTGCGGTCAACCACTGTTAGTTACCTGCTTGAGTTGGTATCAAGATGAGAGGAAAATCTGCCCTCCTTACATGATGAAAGAAAAAAAGCAGCATTAAGGGAACAGTAGTATCATAGATCTCTAGTTTTAGAAATCCAACAGTGAAACAGAAAACTTTCCTTATGGTGATTAGAATTAACCATTTACATCATAACTGAGGTATTATGAAGTACCTCAGATAGACAGTGGGGCTTAGAATGTAAGCTCCTTGAGGGCAGGGGCTTTTCTAGGTATATCCCCAACAGGCAGCTCAGTATTGGTACATAGTTGGGGCTTAATAAATGCTTGTTGATTGATTGAAAAGTTAGTTTACTATGCCAAGTCTTGGGACAGCATGTCTTGGTGTCTTTCTGATTACTCTTTACAGAAAAGCTATTAGGACCAATTTCCTATCCATTACTGAAATCCTATTGTGAAAGAGGAAACATAAATGAAACATAGCCAAGAGTGTTCTAGAGCAGCATTTCCTAAACTTTCTTCTATAGAATGTTTCATGGGTTGGGAATAAGAAGTCTGTGAGAAAATTTGTATGCTTCAGGATATTTTCGTCTTGAAAATATTAAGTGATGAATAGTTATGTATATGGGGTTTTTTGGTGCCAATTGGGGGGGGGGGGATGGAAATTGGCTTTAAAGGAGGATTTTAATGATGAGCAATGAGGAGACATCTGATTTCCCCACTTCCCCCCCTGATTCCATCTTTTCTCCTTTAGGCCTTTGTACTAACAACCACTCCTTCATTTTTCGCATTTAATTTCTTATCTCCCCTCTATGTCCTCCTACATTTCCAAATGTAATCCTTAAAATCCTTAAAAATCATACCAAAAATCCATCCCCCTTGATTCTTTTTTACCCTAACAAGCTATTGTTTCATCTCTCCTTTTATGGCTATACTTCCTGAAAAGTTGCTTACATGCAATGCCCCGGGTTCCCCCACCCACATTTCTTTACCAACTACTTTCCTTCAATTTCTTAAAATCTGTTTGTCCTTCTTTCATACCATTCTGTTAAAGGCCACCTTAAAGCCAAACCAAGAGAGTTTTTCATCTCTTCATTCCTACAGCAAATGATATTACCAACGATTGCCTTTTCCCTTTGCTTCAGCCAAACTTCCACCTTCTTGGTTCTCTTCCTGTTCAGTAAGTATTCTGTTGGCTTCTCTTTTATTTCCCAGGGCTCTGTCCATGGTTCTCAATTCTCTCTATACGGGCTGGTACAGTTGAAAAAAGCACTAGCTCTTGTTGCAGATGACCTGGGGTTCAAACCTTATCTTTAAGGCTTATTACCTGAGTGACCTTAGTCAAATACTCAACCTCTTTAAGCCTTGGTTACCTCAGCTGTTAAATGGACTAGGTGGCTTCTGAGATCCGTTCCAGATTAAGATCTAGGGTCCTGCTCTCAGGCAATCTTCTTGACTTTAGGTATTATGAAAAACTTGCTTTTGGGGTTCACAGGATCTCCCAGGCAGGGTCAGGGAGTGAACCTGAAACTTCTGCTTCCTGGGGGGCCCTTAGGAAGACCCACACAACTGTGGGTATCACAAAACTTCTAGGTAGGGTCAAGGAGTGAGACAAGAGCTTCTGCTTCTGACTGCTTCCATGGGGGCCCTTAGGAAGATTCACATGATGCACCCCTTAAGACAACAAGCTGGTACAGTTATTTTTTTCTTTTTTTGCTTTTTGGAGGACAATTTGGGGTTAAGTGATTTGCCCAAGGTCACACAGCTAGTAAGTGTGTCAAGTGTCTGAGGCTGGATTTGAACTCCTGCACCCAACAAGCCTCTTATCACTGAAAGAACCCAGAAACAAAGTCTATAGAAGATGTTTACTTATGCTTCCAGCAAGGAAGCAGGTTTGGTGCTCACTAGGGGCACACCCATAGTCATACCAAAGCAGAAGGGAGGGTCTACAAGTTCTATTCTTCCTGGTAAACTTTGGTATAGTTAAATCCCTCAAATTCCTCACTTTATTTCCTTTTCTCTCTCTCTCTATACTCTACATTCCCTCTCTCTATATAGTTGAATTTCTCAAAGGTCAGTCAAATTCCTCTTACACCTCACTTTATTTCCTTCTATATATCCTATATTCACTTAATATATGCAGATTATATGTAGATTACAGAGGTGTGGTAGTGAGGATACCTGAGACCTGACAGGACCTGACCTCTTCTCTTCTAAGGTCAGAGCTATGAGCCACACCCCCACCTTTCTAGTTCCCTTGGCCTTTGATCAGGAAGTTACAGGAAGGCCAGGGTTTTTAGTAAAGATAAGCAAGAGCAGATTCCCCACAGCCATTGATCATCTTTCAATAACTTTTGTGAGAGCAAAACAAGACTCCATTTTAACCCCACTTACATCTATCTTTGTCTTTGTTCCTAAATTATTCCTTAAGTTAGCTTCCCTCTACCTCTTTACATGTTGAATTCTTTTTTTACTCATCTCTTAACGGGTAACATTGATCTCAGTTCTTCAATGAAGCCTTCCTTTGTCTTCTTGGTCAGCAATGATCTCCCTCAGACTTCAAAGAGGACTTTGTTTTGCAACTCTTTAATGCGCTTATAAAATGTTGTATATTATAGTCTTTGGGTTTTATAGACTTTTAGCTCCTTGAATACAGAAACAGTGGTTTATTTCAGTCTTAATTCTCTTGGTCTCAGTGCTCTGCACATAATAGATGCTTTGTAAATGTCTTTTGAATGAATGACTCATTAATCATTCTCTATCCCACCCACCTATATAAACACTGATTTTCAGACTTACAAACTTCTGTCAGAAAATATTAGGCAATATCACCAGATTAAGTATTGTGGATTACAAGGAAATAGAAACACGTGGTTATAATATGTGCATATTTTAAACAGAACTGCTATTCTTAGTTGTGAAGTCTGCTTGGGACCATAATGCATTGTTTCATTTGTGGAATGGAGATTCAGCACTGGGGTAGATTTTCTCAGAAATTTAACGGGAGCAGAGTGGGGAGGGGATAGGCTTTCTGTTGGAATTTGGATTTGAAAAGAGAATGGGGATCATGATTTCTCTCAAATGCATCTTCCCTCATTCCTGAAATACCATTGCCCCAAACTGTCAGTAGGTTAAAATGATGTTTCCTGGGCTACTTGTAGGAACAAGAGAATTGGAGTAGATGACTCCCCACATCCTCTCCAGCTTTACATCCTCTCCAGCTTTACATTCTCTGACCTCTGAGAATGACTTTCTGACAATAGAAGTATGGCTTGGGTCTATGGTTTCATTGGTATAGAGAACAGTGAGAAAAATTCCTCTATTAATGCAGGTCAATGCTTTCTCTCCAAGAGCATTGGGAGAGAAGGAGGTCAGTGGGAAAATGGGGTTAAAAGATTTGCTCAAGGTTATCCCCACAGTATCGGTCAGAGGCAGAATGAAATCCAGATCTTTCCGGCTTTGAAGTTTTCTCTTGCCTACACTCCAATGAACCCTGCCCCCACCCCTAGCCTCCCATTCTGATCATAGTATAGCTACAAAATTGAATATACTCCATTGTCAAGTAGTCAAATAAATTTATAAGTAGAGGAGAGCAAAACAGAATTATCCGTACAGGGAACTACTGTGATTTAAAATAAAGAATGTTAATAAAAGCTGAGACAATAAAGTAATCATTCTGTAATGCAATATGAAAAAATAGACACATAGAGAGTGTTTCATGACCCAAGTGGCCTAGGATGACTAAAGTGGAAAGTCAGGATCAAGGCTGCTAAAAGTCAGAGTCTGCCAGGAGCTGCCAGCACTGCTGAACCTTACTTTTCCTAATTAAACAATTCTTAATGAAATAGTACACATAACCAGTAAGTAGACAGGCTTCTGGAAGTCCCATGCTAGACTGTGTTAAAACCAGCAGCTAAACAGATGCTTCAGTTGGAATCATACCAAGGAGATTCAGGCCCAGGGAGAAGAGGTCATGTTTAAACCTGTATGACTTTTAGATGCTTAAAAGCTGTAAATAAGAGACATATTTAGGTCACTTTAGTCCATCTTTGATGTTCCAAGAGAGGATGGCTTTGATCAGTCCTCTGATGTATTATCTAAAAGTACCCCCAGGAGACCAACTTAAGGTAAAGCTGTGGGCAATTCATTTATGACCTATTGTCATTTCCAGTTGTCCTGATCTATGTCTGGCCACTGCACTCAGATGGCTCTGGAGAAGAAAGTGAGGCTGTTGATTTTGCACAGCCCTCCCTCACTTAAATCTGATTCATTTGCAAATCATGGCAGCACCTCCCTGAGGTCATGTCTTCTTTGAGAACAAAGGACAAACAACAATTGACCTAGTGCAGTGATTGTGTGACTTCAGGCAAGTCACTTATGCTCTTGGAGTCTCTTTCCTCATATGTAAAATGGGGACAATCACATTTGCATCATCCACTTCACAGGGTTGTTTTGAGGATTGAATGCGCTAATATATACAAAGGGCTTTGTAAACTTAAAAAACAGTATTTAAATGTCAGTTATTATTATCTGGACCTGTGATGTCATCTGGCTAAGGAATTCGTGGCATGGAAACTACCTCCACTAATTGAGATTGGCGATTCCTCTATAAATTATAGTCTTGGAGAAGTGTCAGGGTACAGAGAAAAAATTATTGAATGAATGGATGAATTAATAACCTTGTTATTTTGGGGGTCCAAGAACATTTTATTAAGTCTCTGTTTATAGGCAGAGCAGTGTCCAGAGCACCAAGGGAGATAAAAAAATAAATGGCATGCTTCTTTTCCTCAAGGAAACTGGAATCTAGTAAGGGATGGGAGACGTCCACCCAGATGAGTATAACATTAAATAGAACATGATAAGTGATATATGAAGACCAAAGAAGGAAATAGAATTTCTGACAGGGTGGATCAGGAAAGGGTTAACATAGGCTTTGAGCTTGCTTTTCCAAATGGGTAGGACTACAACCGACAGTGATAGGAAGAAGAACTTGCTAAGTACAGGGAATGCTAGTAAGGAAAGCACAGAACATATGATGGACTGAGGAGGGCCAGGAAGCCATTGAAATTCCCTTCCAGACTGCAGAGCACAAACCATTCATTCTAGCCCATACTGTGACTCTAGTCTATGTCATTCCTTAAATTTCCCACAGGGGGAGCCTTCCTTGCTTCCTCTGGACATTGTGACAATACCACTGGAGTGTTGAGATGTCCCTGTTATCCTTCACCCTCATCATGTGAGCAGGCCATTTTCTCTTTTAATATTGTATTTCCCTGATAATGGCCTTTACTCCTGTTTTTCTTGAAAGTTCCTTATTTGTTATTAATTGCAGTAGGCTCACAATCACAACACACATCTCAATCTCTTTATGATATCAATTTTTGGTTCTTTAAAGACTATGTCTTACAGTAATCTAACAACCAAGGATGCTAGTTTTTAAAAGATGAGCCTTTGTTTCCAGGAGAAATTTCATGGCATTAGAGGACCTTTGTAATTTTCTTTTCTTTTCGCTTTTTGGAGGGCAATTGGGGTTAAGTGACTTGCCCAAGGTCACACAGCTAGCAAGCGTGTCTAGTATCTGAGACTGGATTTGAACTCAGGTCCTCCTAAGTCCATGGCCGGTGCTCTATTCACTGTACCACCTAGCCTCCCCAACCTTTGCAATTTTCTAGAGGTAATCCAGCCCTTACTCTTCCTCTTGTTTAATTCTGGGTCCAACTTGTCCATTTGTGTCATTCCCAGATATACAGGCTGATGGTCAAACTCTGTAGATTGTCCCTCCAGCTGCATGTAATAATCTAAGCAATAGAAATTCTTTGTCCACATGGTTTTTACTGTGTGGATGGTAAAGCCAAATTCTTTCCACTGATTACAGATCTCTTCTAGGAGAGCACAAAATTCCTGTGCTTGTTGCAACCAGAATAATGCCATTTGCTAATGGAAGCATCTCAAAGATCTCACCCTTCATAGGAAAATTCTAAGCTTCATTTCCTCCATCACAGTATTGAACACCTTTGATAGACACCCATCTGCTTGTTTTGTGATCCAGAGGGTTGTTGAATTAGATTATTTCTGTTATATATTTCAAGAATTCTTGAATTAATTTTGATGCATAGATGAGTGACACCTGGTTGGAAGAGATGCCCTTAAGGTGTTGCTTGCAGTACCAAATTAAAATTTTTTTTCACTATCAATAAACAACAATCCCTGTGTGTTCATTGCATCATTCTTTCCATCATGTGATGTTAAAGAGATAGCCTTTGTGCAATTAAAGATAATGGAAGGAGGACAAGAGGAAAAGTAAGAAATATCTGCAGAGATTTTCATAATGAACTGTTATTATTGTCAGGCACTGTAGAACCAGCTCATTTGAATTGTAATGTAACAGATGTGATTACAGGGGAGGCAGAAACAGTACTAAAGGGAACATAGATCGGAGAGGCAGCCAGATTACAAGTACACATGGAGAATCTGTGTTCTGTAGGTGACTCAGTGGTAAGGGGTTTCAAGGATCAGTTCTTGAATTATCTGAAAAAGAAGAAGATACCGAAGATGTGGAAAAACATCTCTAACCTTATTAGTACCCAAATAAGGTAACAGAAAGAACATTAATAACTACAGACCTATATGCCTCCTTTTCCAACTATATACAATTTTTATGAGACAGATGTCTATGAGGGGCATCCTTAATGATGACATTAGTAGGAAACAAGCAGGGATTCATGAGCTATAAATATATATAAACATGTATGTATACACATCACCCATATGGACATGTGTTTATATATACACCAAGTGCACACAACTACATATGCATATACATAAGTATGCACACACATAAATGTGTATGTGTGCACAATATGCATATACACACACCATACATATGTGTATATACACGTGCATATGTACAAATAGAGAAACATGCCTGACAATCATAGGCGCTTGAAATATCTGTAATGTAATAGGATGTGTCTGTACCCTGGTTCTTCCATCTGATGACTCCTTTGTCACAGAATCCTGGTTACTCAGCATTTACTAGGGAAGACCAGACTGAAGCTTAGTTTGCCAGAGAAAACCAAACAATTCTTATTTACCAAACTGTCAAAATCCTATCATTGCAATTAAGGGGATAGGCAATTAACTGTGTCTTAATTACAGCAGCTGCCACTTCATCTGAATGCTGTAATTTGCAGAGAAAATGGGGGAAAACTTTAAATTAATGTGTGTCTTTAAACAACAGAAAACATTGCTAAAGCCTAAAGAAAATTGTCCGTGGTGGACTGTGAGACACCTCCAGAAAAGTGTCATTGCTGCAAGATGTACTCATAGGACAAACATGATCTCCATTCTCTTTGTCAACGATGGCATTTTAAATAAATGTTAGACTGGAATCATTCTCTCTTATTTTTATACCATCCAATTAATTGATTTCTGAGTCAATATCATCTGTGAAACTAAGCTCCTCACACCTGCCATCAGAATTGTGGTTAAAAAAAAATCAATTTAAAACATTCTTGCACAGATGTATGGACAAACTTATGAAATGTAGGATTTTAATGGAAATGTAGTTTGGCATGTTAGTGCTTCTTATGTGAGTCTCTAATCTAATCATGTCTATGGCTTATTTGGGCAGCACCTGTCTTATTTATACAAGTAAATTTATTTAATGGGGTAGTGGATAGAGTGCTGAACTTTGAATTGGGGAGACATGAATTTAAATCATACCTCAAAGAGTTAACAGCTGTGAGACCTTAGACAAGTCACTTAATCTTTCTGGGTTCTCAGTTTCTCCTTTGGTATAATGGAGATAATAACAGAACCTACTCCAGAGGAGTAGGACCAAATGTAATGGGAAGGACCAAATTTGTAATTTGTAAGGACCAAATGTAATGGGAATCTGAAGCTCTTTCCTGCCCCTAGCCCCTTTGCTTAAGTGGCTCCAAGAATGTTCCCTGATTTGAAAGTATACTCTGCCCCATAATAGGCTGAATGTGGTCACGTGGAGTCTGTGGCCAGAGGCTTGTTTTTTGGGAACGGCCACACCTTGTTACTTTGTAATTGGACAGTGGGTCA
>JAQQSW010005247.1:0-14243 GCA_028646575.1 Pseudocheirus occidentalis | reverse complement strand
GCCCCCCCCCCCCCACCAGCTTTGGCTTGCTGAGAGCACACCCCAGGACCACCACCCAAGACTACGATCTGGATCCAGGCCGCTCAATGCAAGAGCATTGGCCCTGATCAATCAAATTAGCCCCCTTGTGGGGTCCGCAGGCCAGGGGGTCTGAAGCAGCCCAGTGGGGGCAGCCACGGGTTATAGCAGTTCCTGTCCTTCCTCCACTGCTTCCTTGTCATGGGGGCAGATTGGCCAAACTGCTTTTCCTCCCCCCAAATTTAGGTTCAAAGTTTCACTTTCACTAACTGTCTCTAATCCTGGCTTGCCTGATGTAAAGATCCCTTCAGGTGCTGTAGATCTGCTCTGCAGGGTAGACTCACACTGCGACTTGGGATGCTTGGCTCCTGACGACCACCCTGGGTCCCAGCCATGGCTCTGTTTCAGGCTGTGCTGGTCTCAGATCCCAGCCTGCTTGATGAGCCCCTCCTGCCTAGCTGCCTTTCTCTAATCCTTATTTTTTACAGCTTGTTACATGTGGAGTTGCTGGAGGTGCTGTAGATCTTCTCTCTTGTAGACTGACTGTGGCTCACCTCGCCTCCTCCTGACCATCCTAGGGCCTGGCCACATTTCGGTTACAGGCTGGGCTGGTCTCGGCTCCTGGCCTGTGTGATGAGCCCCTTCTGCTGATATGCCTTCAGCAAGAGATGTGTTTTCTGTATTTTTGTGCATTTGAGAGCCCTAGATTTTGTTTAGGATCATATTTTGAGTATTTAGGGTGGCTGTGTGGGAACTGCAGAACCTTGCTGCGTCTTTGCCACCATCTTTGCTCCACCCCCCAGCTTTCCCCTCTAGTTCTAATAGATCTGGGGATTTTTCTTTTATGAGTTCTTAGTATGTTGTCTAGATATTTTTGGTAGTGGCTTTCAGGTAGTTTAATTATTTTTACATGATCTTTTTCTGTTTTTACTATGCAATACACTGCATTTTCTTTGATTTTTCTAGTTGTGGAACTATTTTTTAGTATTTCTTGTTATTTCATAGAGTTATCAGCTTCTATTTGTTCCAATTTTCTTTTTTTCTTTGTTCTTTTTTTTTGAGAGAGGAAGGTAGGGCAATTGGTGTTAAGTGATTTGCTCAAGGTCACATGGTTAGTTTTGTGTTAAGTGTCTGAGGCCAGATTTGAACTCAGGTCCTCCTGACTACAAGGCAATACTCTATTCACTGCACCACCTAGCTGCCCTTCCATTGTAATTTTCATTGATTTTATTTTTTTGCTTGGGCAAGATTTTGTACCTTTTGTGCCAAACTGTTAATTTCATTTCCAATTCTCTCTTCAGTACTTCTTATTTCATTTTTATTGTTTTTTTCCACCATCCATTTCATTTTAAAGCACATTTTTAATTTAAAAAGTATAATATTCTAGAAACATGCTGGAGTAGACCAGAAATTTCCAAGCTTTCCAGATTTCTTCCACAAATAAGACAAAATAGCATCTCAGGGCAAATGTAGAGTGGTAAAAATAAATAAGAATTGGGGTAGAACAATGGTCCTCCTGGGTAACCAGAAAATATCTGAAGATAAATCCAGGAGATTTGGTCCCTGTGAAGTATAAACACCTCCAGCCTAGTGCCACTGAAATAATAAACAGCAAACCCTGGGGGTAGCTGGGTTGGGAGGAAGAGTTGCCTCCAGCCACAGGAATTCTTAACCCCTGGAGAATGTGGGGAGTTGGGTGAATGTGCAAGGAAAACTGAGGAAACCTCTGCTAATAAGAGATACCAGTCCTAGCAGTGCTATTGCAGTGAATCCTAGGTGAGAAGGCGTACAAGTGAGTGCAAAACAATGGGGAAGGGCACTAGTTTGAGCACTTATAGCAGGGTGGAGTTCTCGGTTTCAGTTCCAGGCCTGAGAGGAGAACTAAAGGAGGATTTGACGCCAAAGGCACCATCCTCCATACCCTAGGACTAAAGGTGATTACAGACAAGCAACATAAATTAAGAAGAAAAAGAAAAAAGCAAAATAGAAAGAACCCAACCAGAGAAAGTTACTATGGGAGTAGAGAAGACTAGGGTTTGTCTTCAGAGGAGTATATTTGAGCAAAAAAAGAAATCCTCCTCTATCCCAAAGACTAATTTCAAATGGTTGCCTGTCCCAAAAGTAGTCATGGAAGAACCTTAAAAAAGATCTTATACATCAAATGAGAGAGACTGAGGGAAAATTTAAAAAAAAGAAAAAATCCAAGAAAAACTACTTAATCCTTTTCCAATCATCTCTTTCCTAGACCTCATTTAGCTTCTATTGTTTTTCCTCCACTGTCCATTTCATTTTAAAGCACATTTTTAACTTAAAAAAATAAGAGAATACTGGGAAGATGGTGGAGTAGGTCAGAAAATTCCAAGCTCTCCAGATTTCATTTACAAATAAGACAAAATATAATTTCAGGGGCAGAAAAAGAAAGTCAGTGCACCAGAAAAGGAGATTTAGAATCTTAAGGAAGAAAATGCCACCATTAAAATTAGAATTGGGCAAGGGGAAGCCAGCAGAGTTATAAGAAATAAGAAAACAAAAATAATAAAATAAAATATAAAGGAAGAAATATAGAAGAGCTAGTGAAACACATCATAAGAAAAACAACTAAACTGGAGAAAAGATCGAGAAGATAAAATATAAGGAAATCAGACTGCCTGAAAGCCACAACAAAAAAAGAGAATCATGACATAATAATCCAAGAAATAAATAAAAGTGTCCTGAAGTGTTAGAACAAGAGGAGAAAGTAGAAATAGAAAAAGAAATCTACCTCTCAGCACCTTAAAAAGGTCTTATGATGAAAACTTACAGGAATATCATAGCTAGATTATAAAATCTGTAGCTCAAGGAGAAAATATTAAAAGCAACAAGAAAAAAAATAATTGAAATATAATGGAGCCACAATTAGAATCACACGAGACTTAGCATTTGCTAGAATAAAAGACCAAAGGTCTTGGAATACTGTGTATCAAAGAACAAAAGAACTGGGTTTGAGGCTGAAAATATCATACCCAGCAAAGCTAGGCATAATCCTGAACAAAAATAAAAACAGACAATCAATGAATCGCCAGACTTTCAGGATTTTGTTGCAAAAAGATCTGAAATCAACAGAAAATTTGACATACAAGATCCAAGAGAAATATATGGTAAACATGAAAGACTAATTAC
The DNA here is from genome assembly GCA_028646575.1 of Pseudocheirus occidentalis. NCBI lineage: Eukaryota > Metazoa > Chordata > Mammalia > Diprotodontia > Pseudocheiridae > Pseudocheirus > Pseudocheirus occidentalis. The sequence goes on along the minus strand of JAQQSW010005247.1, from coordinate 11,066 downwards.
AAGGGACTTAATAAGGACACTGTTTACTTTTTCTATCAGAAAATGTAAATCATATGTCTAAAATTATGATTAGTAATTGTGTACTTCAAAAAAGATTGGAATAGAGCAGAATATTATGCACTATTAAAAGGTAAACTGTCTAGGAAAATGTAAAAAGAGTAATTATCTTATATAATGGAGATCCAAGAGGAAGAACTGACCAGAGGAATTGGATGCGGGAGGAAAGCTGGTAGTTCTGTAAAGTCACTCTCATCAGGAATAGATTAAAAAAGGCAAACAATACATATTTAGAGGGCATAAAAGTCTTCTAAATTCAGAAAGAAATAAAAGGCTAAGGGGATATGGAGGGGGGGGAGAAGAAGGGAGGGACTTTTGATCCTGGGTAGGTCAATGTAATGATACTGGGATTTGAAGATCTTCCATGCCCCTTGAACTTGCTGACGTAGCAGGAAGGGGTGGGGCAAGAGAAAGGTGGAACCGAGCTAGCATCCATGTCATGGTGATTGGAAGCAGTGGCAGCAGCAATGGTGGTGGCAGTGGTGCAAACTCCTTTTTTCTTTGAGCCAGGCAGAATCTCTGTTAAGGACTCCTGCTGAGGACTGCCAGCGACAAGAACTGTGGAGGGGTCAGAGCTGGTGCGAGCAAGCTGCCTAGAAACTGAGCAGTTGTCGTGAGTGAGGAGAGGAGGATCTTTGCCTGAGGAGGTAGCCTGTCCTGTTTTGAAGGATTGAGAATATGGGTGTTTACTACTTTAACTACATGTGCAAACTTCATAACTACTGTGCTGGCTTTGACTTTTTGGTTTTGGGACTCAGTTTCCTGAGTATTTGAATAAATGCTCTGGCTATATTTCTAATGTAGAGAGCCTGTTACATTTTGTGATTAATAACCATATCAGCGTACTTATAGTTACTGTAGGCATTGTGAATACTGCATTGCTGCTACAGTCAAGTAATAGGAGGGCAAGGTAGGAGGTAAAAGTAAAGTAGAAGAGTCAGGAGAGATAGGAAATAAGAAATATATGCAAATAGAAAATAAAGTTCAGATACATAATTTATTTGGGAAACAAAGCAAGGGTAGTAATCATGATCTCAGACAATGTTAAAGCTAAAATGGATTTAATCAAAAGAGAAAAGTAGGAAAACCATATGTCAGTCACATTAATCAATATAGTTTTAAGTCATTTAAAATAACTAGACAGTATAAAGCTGGAATATTGCTGTGGTATAGGAAACAATGACTTGCTGGACTTACAAAAATATGGAAAGAATTGGATTTATGAAGGAAGATATCATCCACCCTCAGAGAAACTGTGGACAAACAAATATAATAAGGTCTTATATAATATGATATATATAATGTGATACATATGAATCTATATGTATATATATATGGTTATGATTAAAGAGATCTAACTATATGTATGTGTATGTAAGTATGTGTTTATTTATGCAAACATGTATTTGTGTGTATATATATATATATGTGTATATACATATATAACCATGATTAATTGTAGCTTTCTTGGGGGACGGGAAATGAAGGGGGGAAGTACAAAGTAAAAAGTGCACAGCAGAGAACAAAAGAAAACTTACAAGGAAGCAAAGAAAAGATGCATATCTCCGAATATCATGTGTAGTATTTATTTTATTGACTTTCTTGAAATGGGAAATTATTACTGTATATTTTGAATCCTCTCTTACATTTTGCCATGCACATAACAATGCTTTTTTTCTTTTCTTATCTTGTATTTGAATTTTAGTGTTTAAATTTATGTTTCTTTTTCTTTTCTCGTTGTGTATTAAAGTTTTAGTATTTAAGTTTAAAATAAATTAATAAAAATGAAAAAAGAACATATCAAAAACCTAACAATAGATCTTTTGCTTCACCTATCTCAGGAATTTTATTAATTTTTTTAAAGCTGTCTTCTACTTTAAGATTTTGTAAATACATTTATAAATGTATTAGAATCCTTTTCTTCTTCAGGTTTTCTGTCTTAAGCATATTGATCACCAGTACAGCTTTTAAAAATTTTTGCTCTTTCTTCCAACCTACCTTCTGACTTCAGACTTTATGTCCACACTTCTAGAGGGCATGTCTAGGCTAATCTTCCTGATGCTTTTCTTTGATTATTGAGTGTTTTGCTATCCTTGGAACTCATGGACAAATGAGGATTTGGACTTAAAAGTTTTCAGTATCCCTTAAGTGGTTTGATAAAACCTGGTAGTCACCCACTGAGTCTGAGTTCTGCAAGTTCCTGATTTAGGTTTGTATCTGAGCCAAATGCGTATGACCTAATTTTCTTTTGGGGGAAAGGGGAGAAGACAGGGCATCTGGGGTTAAGTGACTTGCCCAAGGTCACACATCTGGTAAGTTTCAAGTGTCTGAGGTCATATTTGAACTCAGGTCCTCCTGACTCCAGGGCCAGGGCTCTATTTATTCAGCCATTTATCTGCCCCATGGACTCATTTTCCATTATGTAGTATAAATAGACTCAATCACTAACAACTAACTGGAAAGTTGTGCTGGTTCTGAGTGACAGAATTGTATGCTTCCCTTTCATTTGGGATTCATGCTCTTGTTATTCCTCTGCATACTTTATTTTTTTTTTATTTTTTTTTTGGAGAGCAATTGGGGTTAAGTGACTTGCCCAAGGTCACATGGCTACTTTTTGTGTTAAGTGTCTGAGGCCGGATTTGAACTCAGGTACTCCTGACTCCAGGGCCGGTGCTCTACTCACTGCGCCACCTAGCCACCCCCCTCCTCTGCATACTTTAGACAGGGCTGGACTGAGACTCTTGGGTTTATGGGGACTTGGGCTTCAGGGAGTCATAAACACATAATTACTTTTTGTTTTTGAACTTGTTCCTTACTCTTTACATAGCCTTCAGCCTTGTGACCACTCTGAAACCTGGAACACCAATCCTGAGTGCCAGTCCCTTCCTTAGCATTCCCTAGACCTATGACCTGGAACTGGGATGTAAGAGAACTACCAGTTGGCACCTATTCCTGGTCTCTCTGCAAGTTTAGGCCTTGTAGTTCTGGCTCTGGGACCTTTCCTTGCCCTTGTGCAATGAATTCCAATGCTTTTCTTGGAGTGCCCTTGAACAAATTCTGTCTCCAAATGCCTATAAATGTCTCTGTCCTACTTAGGCTGTCCTGGTCTGGAAACATGATTCTTTGAGATTTTTATTATATTTTCCAATCAAGATTTGGTCTGGTGAATCTCCTAGACTTGAGGAGCTGGGGTAGGATGGTGAATTGGTAATTACTCCTTTTTTGTATATGGCAAGTTAACAGGTACTTAGCACCTTGTTTCAAGTTAAGCAAAGGTAGCAGGTACTTAGCAGTTAGTAATTGATCAAGCTACTGCTGGGGAAACAAAAGGTGTGAACTCTTGTCTCTTATTACTGACATAAGGGGGCGGGGTTGGCTGAAACAGGAAGCTAATGCTGTGTGTGTATACAAGAAAAGCACCAGAGACGCATAGTTAGAATTTCTTTTGACAAAAACCTGGTGACAGAAGCTGTTCTTCTGGGGAGAGAGAGAGAGTTTCTCCCAGCAACATCTAACTGCCAGAGGACTGAGGAAGCATGGCTGTGGTGCTGGTATCCTGTCTGTCTGTTTTGATGTTGTTTTACCAGATTTGTCTGCTGGTGAAGGACAGTGCTGTTGTTGCAGAGGTCCTAGAACCTTGCTCAAAAGCTCTGAAGAAGGACTTTCTTGTTGTACATTTACAGAAATCCTGGAAGAGGGTCTTGCTGATGTTTTCAGGGATCTTGAAACTGTTCTGTAGGCAGTGAGTTGATGAGGACACTGGCAATGCATATTGTGGCTTTGTTAAGCTTTGTCTCCCCAGGAACAGAGATTGCTGAGAACTTGCTTCTGGTCAAGTAAATATCTCTCCTTGGGTATTGAATGTTGTGATGATAACATGGTTTACTAGTGATCTAGGGTAGAGGATCTGTGTACTTTCTAATGATTGTACTTAGTGATGATACTTAATAATTTATTGCTGAATAAGTGCTGATTGAGTTAACTTAATTGCCCCATGAGTGGAAGACTGACCATTGCACTCTGAGATGACTGAATGACCAAGTTAGGAGGTATACCTCCTTAGGGGTAACAGATGATTGTTCTTTGTTCTAAATATTGTGACCACCTTGGTGAAAACTATGTGGCCATTTTAATGATAAGCTGTTGTAAATACTATATTGTGATTTTCTGTGATAAGTTGTAATACTGTGAATTCTGTACCTTGATTTTCTGGGAATGTTTTGCTTTGATTTGTTATGGAATAAATAGAGTGTTCACTATACTGTGTAATCAGAACCTTAAAAGCTGTTCATGGTAGCAATCTCTTGGAAAGCTGCTTGTGCATGGCATTATACGTGGAGAGCTCATTTTTGCTTCTTTCTGCTATTCTGTCATCTTAACTCCATTTCCTAGCCAGCATTATTTATAATAAAGAGCCACTAGAGCCTTTTCCAATAAGATGAGGGATAAAGCTAGGATACCCATTCTTTTCACAATAATTTTACAGAGTACTAAAATTGCTAGCTATAACAATAAGGGGTGAAAAGACTGAGTAGTTAAGCAAAGAAGCAAAATTATCATCAATTTCAGATAATATAAAGGCTTACTTAGAATACTACTGAGATTAAATAAAATATATAATGAAAATAATAGCTTTAGTAAAGTAGCAGAATTAAAAAAAACCCACAGAAACTACCAACCTTTCTATACTTGACTGACAAAACTAAAGAAGAATAATTAAGAAGAGAAATTCTATTCATAGTAATCATAAAATAAATAAAATATTTGGGTTTTAATGTGCTAAGATACATAAATGATTTATATAAGTAGTATTATAAAGCATTCATGGAAATAAATGAATACAGACAAATGAATAGGCATTGTTGTTATGGTTGGTTAATGCCAATATAATAAGAATGATTTTCTGATAGTAGCAAGGGAGGGCAGACAGAACCCAGGCTAGACTTCATCCCTATACTCATGATCCATTTTTTATTTTTATATTTATTTTTATTTTTTACTTTTCATCTTTTTAATCCAATCAAACAATTCAAAAAGCATTTTATTTCACACATGATGTTTATACATTGTGCTAAATGTTGTGGATATAAAAAATAAATCGTACAGCCCCCACTCATAATGAGATTACATTGAGAGAAATTAATATTGTGTTACATTATTTAATAACCAGCCTTCCTCAGTGATCCATCTTTTTCATAACTTTTGATAGATCCAATGTCTTATCCCTTCAAGTGATCACTCCCAGCTCCCAAGTATCTGCTCATTAACCAGCTTGGTTTGAACCCCTCCCAAGTCAAAACCTTGTTTCTGCTTACCCCATAAGCACAGAAGCCAGCTTGATCTAGGCCAACTTCAGGGAATAAATCTCTTTTCTTTGTTTTTCTTAACTTAAAAAAATGTTATGGGTGACCTGATTTATAAGGAGACTAAACCAGAGAAAACTTGGTTGATATGGTTTATGTTTTTCTAGCCAAGATTGCTAGAGGGAGCTAGGTCTCATAAAGCAACTACCTTCGCTGAAGTGTCAAAAAGGGCTTAATTACACACACACATACACACAAATAATCATATATATATATGTATATATATATATATATATATATATATATATATATGAAAGCTAACCAATTTTCACTAGCTTCATATTAATCTTTTCATATAAAGGTTAGGTGGGGGGGTGGGCATGATGAAAGGAGAATCTGAGAACTTTTGACCCACCTCCTTATTAAAATCTCTACCAATTGAGATTTCCTTACCTTTGCCAGTGGAGGTCCAAATGATCGTGACTATATCATCAAGAGCCAATCAGAAGAAGACACACCTCTGTTGCTCAAAAGTTTGCTCAGGCATCTTGCTGATTATTGTAAAAGACCCTATCTACTCTTGCTCAGGTTTTTTTGTCATCATGAGGTGCAACTGATCTGGTCTGTTGGTCACTGGTAGCTTAATAAATTGCTCATGTTCTGAACTTTATCTCTCAGAAGCTCTATTAAGACACCCATGTTTATTATCAGGTCACATGCTTCTCTTAATAAATGGTATCTGGCATGGAATATTGCTTCAGTTTACCCTTCTGTTAAATTTCAATTGAGACATTCTACTGTATTAATATATCATGTGCAGAGATAAATGTAAATAATACAGGAAGCAATATTACAGTGAGAAGGGTAGAAAAAGTAAGGTAATCAAGAATGTCTTCATATAGGACATAGTACATGAGCTGAGCTTGGAAGGAAACAAGGCATGAAAAGAGATAGAAATAAGGAGGTAGAGTCTACATAAAGGGATAGAAGCAGGAGACAGAATGTCATGTACAAGGAATAGCAAGTAGGCAAGTTTTGGCAGTGATATGGAGTGTGTGAAGGGGAGTAATATGAAATAAATCTGTAACGGTTTTCTACAGCAATATTCTGAAATATCAAAATGGGAAGTTTGTATTTTCTCTAGAAGCCAGATAATTACCTAAGTTTATTAAGCAAAGGAATGGCATTGTCAGAACTGTACTTCAGAAATATTATTTTGCCAACTATGTGGAAAATGAGTTGGGTAAAAGAGAGACTGAAAGCAAGAAGACCAATTAAGTAGTTATTGTATTAATTCAGTTGAGAGGTGATGAGAGAATGCACTAGTGTAATGGCTGCATGAATGGAGAGAAGGGGAATTAAAGCAAGAAATGTCGTGGTAGCATTCATAAGATTCTTTGTAAATGAATGAAAATAAAGCAAAGAGGTTAACTCCAAGGTCCTGGACCTGGGTGATTAGAAAGATGGATAAAGGCTTGTGGGCTTCTTATTTTTCTAAATTCACTTTCCAAAATCTGCATTTCATGCTCCAAGTGTACTAGGTGCAAAATTTTAAACACTTTGTTGGGTCACTAGATGGATTTCTCTACTTAGAGTTATGAAGATTAGAGTACATATTTTGCTACAGATACTTATTGGATATACGACACTAGGCAAATCAATTAATGTTTCATAGTGTTAGTTTTATCATCTGTAAAATGAGTAGGTTGGATTTAATGAATTCTAAGATCTTTTCCAGATCTAAAAACCTGATTATATTTACTAAAAGAGGTTGAGTAACAGATTACAAGTAGAGTGCAAATTATAACAGAACCCCTAAAGAGATTGTCTGAATTAAATTACCAAAGTGAGAAATTGTGGTGTAGTAGAAAGTACATCAAAATGTAAGGTAATAATTGTGAGTTTTAGTCTTGAATTGGCAACTAATTTATTGGGTGACGTTGGATGAGTTATTTCCATTTTTGGCTTCAGTGTGTTCATCTGTAAAAGAAGAGGAAAACCATTAGGCTTAAATCCATTGGGCTAGATATTCTCTAAGTTCACTTCTAATTCCAATGAATATGTTCCCTGCAAGGACTAGGAACATTTATATTTGATTTGCCACATGTATTAAGTGAGAAGCAATTACGCAAGTAGTATTTAATTAAATGTTTCTTGAGTTAAGTTGAATCAATGAATATTTGTTAAAACAAATTCTAATATTATAGGATTTTATATTTCTCAGGCTTCTTAAACAAACAATTGTGACTTGACATAGTCTCTGATTCTTAAACCCATTCCATGTGCTCAGAGGTCCCTATCCATTCAGAAATCCATTTTTCCTTATTTTATCCCAAGGATCCACCAACCATGTCAGGTCACTTGGTCTGTCTCACAGGCACTAAATTGATTAGTACTAATTTTTCTTCAAATTTTAATCACATTTAAAAATTTAAAGTGTTTCCCTCATAACTACCCTATAAGTTTAAGTTCTAATTTCACCAACCTCATTTTATGGATTAGGGAATGGGGTTTGGGGGCACTTAATTGACTTGTCCACAGAAACTAGGCTTATATGGTTCCAGATCTAGAGTGCTTTATGCTACTACTTTCAGGTTTCCTCTATAATGAAATCTTTGAACATAAAGACAAGACCATACAAGGTGAAGTTTGCTGGAAACACTTAAAGATGGCTTCCCATTTAGATACAATTGTATTGCAAAGGCCACTCAGCTCAGAAAAGCATGGCCTTAAGCTAGAGAAGGGCATAGTGAAAAAAGATTTAAGGGAATGCAATTCCTTAGGAGAGCATTTCGATGATGAAACATCTGCCAAGGGAGGTTATTGAGGCAGCATCTCTGGAAATATTAAAAAAGAGATTAGCAGAGGCACACTGGAGAGCTAGGCAAAAGCGAGCCTGCATGTTGTGCCAGGAGTCAGTTTTCATGATGTCCTTTTAGCCCTTATTTTTATGAGTCTCTGATTACTTTGGAAAGAAAGTGGTGCAGTAAATCTAGTGTCATCTACCTGCCCATGAAACCTCACCAGGTATCCACGTAAATCATCAGCATGAAGGGTCTTGAATGAGATGGGGGGCACTTATATTCCATTAAATAAGCAGGTCTTTCAGTACTACCATGAGATAGAGGATGGGAGGAGGGAAGAAAAAGGAGGGACAGAGGGAGGGAGGGAAGGAGGAAGGGGAGGAGGGAAAGTGAGAGTGAGAGAGACAGAGAAAGTTGGTGAATAGGTAGTAGTTTTTGTCAAGGTGCATGGAAGATGAACAGATATGAAAGATAATGGGTCTTTTACTTCCAAAGTCTCAAGGGGTGTCTACATTACTCTTGTAGAGCTCTTCCTTCAGGGAGAATAAGGTCTTGATTGATTTAATAGAGCCAGTATGGCATGGTGGACAAAGAGAATATATGAGAATCAGGAAATTTGGACTCTAGAACCAACTGTGCCATTAACTTAGCTTTCTCATTTGGGGGGAGTTATTTTTTCCTCTTCGTTCCTTATTTTCCACCTCTGTAAAATGGAGGTTCTGTCTTCTACTCTATCACTTTCTCAGAGGCACCATGAAACTGAGATGAAATAATGAAAAAGCACTTTTAAAAATGCAGTGACAGGGTGAGAGTGCCATGGAATGGCTTGGCACAGACTTGCTCTGTGTGAGAGGACCACAGAATGCTCTAGCACAGAATTTCTCTTTGAGAGCACCATAGAATGACCTAGCATAGACTGGCTCCTTAAGAGTCTACCCCATATGGCGAACTTGAACTTTCAATAAACTTTGCTTTTCTTTGGCCAAGAAAAAAAAATGCAAAGACAGAGTAACGTCATCTCTTAATAGGATAACGATCTTAACATATTTTAAAATTTTATCTATTCTATTCTGAATTTAAGAAATAAAACGAGCATATCCATAACATAGGAGAACAGAAAAAAGGTGTTTTTACAAGAAACCACAAATCTATTATATAGAATTTGCTATTCCTTTTAAATAATGATGAAAATTAAATCATAATAAAAAGCTATCATATAGCTTTTTCCTCCCTTTTTTCTCTCATTCTCAGAGATGGCTATCATTAGACCTAAATATGTGTAGATATAGACAAAGGTGTGTGTATATATATATATATATATATATATATATATACACACACACACACACACACATACATATATATACACACATATATGCACACACATACATGTATATATGTACGCATATATGTATATAAATACATATATATGTACATATGTATCTACATATATATGAGTACATATCTATATCTACATATATATACACACATATATCTATATCTGTATCTATCTATCTATTCTATGTAGAGAGAGAGATGTGTGTATCTTTCTCTGGATGCAGATAACATCCTTCATATGTGCTTTATAGTTAATTTGGGTATTTATAATAATCAAAGTCACTTAGTCACTCAAAGTTGTTCTTAAAAAATATTTTTGTTACTGTGTACAATGTTCTCTTGTTTCTGCTCATTTTGGTTTTCATTATTTCAAGTGAGTCTATCCATGTTTTTATAAGATCATGAAGCTCATTATTTCTTACTGCACAGTAGTATTTCATCACAGTCACATAACATAACTTGTTTAGCCATTCCCCAATTGATGAGTATGCCTGCATTTTGTAGTTCTTTGCCACCACAGACAGCTGCTGTAAATATTTTAGAAAATATAAGTACTTTTCCTTTTTCCCTTAATCACCTTAGGAAACAGACCTGGTAGTGATATTGCTGGGTCAAAGGGTATAGGCAGTTTAAGAATAACTCTTTGGAAATAATTCCAAATTGCTCTCTAAATAGTTGGATCAGTTGTAGTTCTACCAACAGTGACTTGGTGTTTCTGTTTTTCCATATCCCTTGTAACATTTGTCACTTTCACCTTCAATCATTTTAGCCATACGTGTATTACAGCTGACTAGTATAAAATAATATGTGAAGATTGTTTTAATTTGCATTTCTCTAATAAATGATAATTTAGAGCATTTTTTCATATGACTATAAACTGTTTTGATGTCTTCATTGGAAAACTGCCTGTTTATGTCCTTTGACCACTTATCAAGTGGGGAATGACTCGTCTTCTTATAGATTCGACAATGTTCTTTATATATTTGAGATATGACACCTTTATCTGATAATCTGTCTAATCCTGACCTTGGCTAAATTGCTTTATTTCTACAAAACCTTTTAAATTTAATTTATCACCTTATTAAGATTGTAACACAGTCATAATAGTCTAAGTCAGAGAGACGATGACCAATATGGATAGACTCAAATCTATTTCAATTCTACTCAGTGTCTCATCTGGGCATTACTTTTCTTTTTAATTTATTTTTTATTTGTTTTCTTGTTTATGTTATTCATTTTCATTACATTTTTGAATTACACATTTTCTCCTCATCTTGCCCCTGCCCCAACCCTAAAACAGCAATCCCACTGTAAAGCTCCTCCCTTGATCTGCTCTCTTACTTTCTGGTAGGGCAGGGAGGGTCTCCCTATCCCAGCCCCTGTATACCTTAATTCCTCATTGCAGGTATTGGAGAACTTTAAATTCTAGATTCTTTCGATTCCTCTCTTGTCACCCACTCCCACTGGAAGGACACTCAATTCAATACAGGCTATAGATGTGTGATTATACAGGACATCTTCATAGTGGACATATTGTGACAATGATCGTCTGTCTCTCCTTCCT
>JAQQSW010005245.1:0-14244 GCA_028646575.1 Pseudocheirus occidentalis | reverse complement strand
CAAAATGGATAATCTTGATTACATTAAATTGAAAAGTTTCTGTATAAACAAAGCCAGTGTAACCAAGATTACGAGGGAAGTGGGAAATTGTGAAAGAATATTTACAACCAGTGTCTCTGATAAAGGTCTCATTTCTAAAATACACAGGGAATTAAGTAAAATTTGCAAGAATACAAGTCATTCCCCAATTGATAAATGGTCAAAGGATATGAACAGCCAATTTACAGAGGTAGACATTAAAGATATCTTTAAGCACATGGAAAAATGCTCTAAATCACTATTGATTCAAGAAATGCAAATCAAAACAACTTTGAGGTACCACATCTCACCAGTCATATTGGCTAAGATGACAAAAGAGGAAAATCAAAATGCTGGAGAGGATGTGGAAAAACTGGAACTCTAATGCATTGTTGGATGAGCTGTGAACTGATAGAACCATTCTGGAGGGGAATCTGGAACTATGCCCCAAAGGCTATAATTGCATACCCTTTGATCCAGTAATACCAGTTTTGGGGTTGTATCCCAAAGAGATCATAGAAGTAGGAAAAGGACCCATATGTACAAAAATATTTATTGCCACTCTCTTTGTGGTGACAAAAACCTAAAAATTTAGGGGATGCCCATCAATTGAGGAATGGCTGAAATGAATGGTATATGAATGTAATGGAATACTATTGTGCTATAAGAAAAGGTAAGGAGATTGACTTCATAATTACCTGGAGAGGCTTATATGAATTGATGCTAAGTGAGAAGAGCAGAACGAGGAAGAATTTGTACACAGTCACAGATATATCATATATATGAAGACCAACCTTGATAAACTGGACTCTTCTCAGCAACGCACAGTTATAAGACAACTCTACAAGTCTCAGGATGGAAGGAGATGTCTTCATTCAGAGAAAGATCTAGAAAGACCAGAGTTTAAATGGAGATTGAAGCAACATATGCTATCATTATTTTCCATGTTTCGTTTTGTTTCTTTTTTTTCCCATTGTTCACTCCATTGGTTACAACGCTTCTATACAACCAGATTATTGTACAGTGTGAAAGAATTTGCAGATGTCACCATGGAGGGGAGGGAGAGGAAGGGGAGAAAATCTGAAAATCAAGTAATTCTGGAATCTTGTAAACTAAAAGTAAACAAACAAATCAATAAAATAAAGAAGATTTCATTTGTTTTTTCCACCATACTATTTCCACCTACACTTCCTTCACTGAATCCCTTTGTGACTTAGAAAAAAATATTGAAGACCAACATAAAGACCATCTATGATAGTGAATGGCAAATACATTTCTGTTCACATACCACAAAATTTTCAGCTATTCCCTTACTATCAGACACTCACCTAGTATTTCCCACAGAAAGTATCATGATCCTTTGGAGTATATATGATGCCTTTTTTTGACTCTGACCTCCTTTGGATGTATACTTAATGGTGAGATCACCAACTCAAGGGTTATGAATAGGTTCTTCACTTTTCTCAGAAAATTTCACATTGTTCATAAATCATTTTCATTTTCATCAATCATTACTTCTAGCAATCAAACATTAGTGTGCTTGTTTTTCTAGATTTCTTCTAAATTGTGTAGTTTCATTTGTTTTTGACCTTTGCTAATACATTAGGTGTGTAAAACCTCTGAATTTTCATGACTTGTTTTAATTTAAATTTATTTTATTTAATATTTCATGGCATCTTTTTTGTTTCTAAAGTTAATTACTTAAATACACAATAATAAAAAAGAAATATACTACAAATTTAAGTACTAAAACAAATACAAAAAATACCAAAACAAATACAAGTACAAAAACAATTAAGAAATGATAAACAAGCATCACTATATCCACAGTAGAATGTTGGAGATCCAAAATATAGAGCAATAAATTTCCATTTCAAGAAATCTTATATACAAAATGCTCTACATCGAGTTCAGTCGTCCATCTTTTCTCTATTTACCTGTAAAATGTCTTTTGTTCTTTGCTCTGTACTTTTTACTTTGTTTTTTTTCTCCCCTTTTCTACCCTTCCCTTAAGAAGAATGCAATTAATTGTGGATATGCACACACACATCTACCTGTAAACATACATATACACACAATATATGTACACAAATATATGTATATACACATATGTATGTATATACATACCTATAAATATGCCTACATCCATAAGATAACTCTATATTTATATACTTAGATATTTACAATCATACCCATATATATGCATCTATGTAAGACCACACTATACTTGTTTGTCCTCTGTTTCTCTGATGTTGTATGGCCTGTTCCTTCACAGCTCCACATTTGTTTCATATTTTTCTGAGTCCAGCAATTCATCATTTCCTGCACCAGAGCAATATTCCGACTGTCTAATCCTTTTAAATAGTCTAAAACAGTTTTTAGGGCTAAAACAATTTATTGGGCTGACATATAGTATAGCTTCCTTATCTTTCTCTTTTGACTAAATTTGTTTTAGCTTTAACTTTCTCTGAGATCGTAATTACTACTGTTGCTTTTTTCCCAGTAAATTCTACTCCTGATCTTAATTTTGCATTTGTGTATATCTCTTATTTCACATCCCTCCTGACTCCTCTATTTTACTTCTACTTGTTACCTTATCCTCCAATCATTTAACCTAGTTTCCTTCCAAATGATCCCGCTGTTATCTTCTCCTCCCCATCTTTTACTCTCTTGTTTGTAGCTGAATTTAGAAGACTTTCATAGCGTTCCAAATATTTATGTTATTCCCCTCTTATCACATTACAATTAATCTACACACCCTTCTATACCCCCATCTTATTACCTCACCCTCTTATTTCATTGTAAGTTATAAGATTTTATTCCATTCTAAATGTATGTTTTTTTAAACTCAGATTTGATATGATTAGGTTTCCCTCTAAAAATTCCTCCCTTGTCCTCTCCCCTGTCCCTAAACTCCTAGCCTTTTATTTCTTTCTGAATTTAGAAGTCTTTTGTATCCATATGTATATATACACACACACACATATGTGTGTACATATACACATGTACACACATATTTATTGTTCCCTCTTGAATCCATTCCAGATGAGAGGAGGGTTCAAGAACTACCAGCCCTCCTCCCACATCTAATGCCTCTGTGTCAATTCTTCCCTTTGCATTCATTTGTGTAAGATAATTACTCTTTTTACCTTTTCTTAAACATTTTTGCTTTTTAGAATCCCATCATACTCAGGTCTACCCTAATCTTTCCTTTGAAATGTCCAATTAGTAATAACAATCTTAGACGTGTATTTTTTATTTAATAATTTTGATCGTAGCTTTCAGTTAGTCTGATTATTGTATGTTTTCTCTTCTTGATCTGTTCTTCAGATCAGTTGTTTTTCTTTTTTTTTACTTTTCTTTTTGCTTTTTGGAGGGCAGTTGGGGTTAAGTGACTTGCCCAAGGTCACACGGCTAGTTTTTGTGTTAAGTGTCTGAGGCCGGATTTGAACTCAGGTCCTCCTGACTCCAGGGCCGGTGCTCTATTCACTGTGCCACCTAGCCGCCCTGATCAGTTGTTTTTCTTATGAGATATTTCACATTGTCTTCTATTTTTTCATTCTTTATATTTTGTTTTATTACGTCTTGATCTCTTATAACTTCATGGGTTTTCCCAATTCTAATTTTCAAGGAGTTGTTTTCTTCCCTAAGATTCCTAATCTCCTTTTCCAATTGATTAACTTTCTTTTCATAATCTTTTTGTTTTTTTGTTATTTTTTGTTAATTCCATTAATTTTTTTCTCCATCTCACTTGCTTTTTAAAGTCTTTTTAAAGTTCTTCTGTAAATCCTTTTTGGTCAGGTGACCATTTGACATTATTCTTTGGGGGTGGAATACCCTTTTTTTTGCTTTCAGTATTCTCCTTTGAAGGTGAACCCTGGCTTTCTCTATTCCCATAGTAACTTTCTATAGTTGGGTTCTTTCCTCTTTGCTCATTTTTTTATCTGTAGAAGCTTATTATTCTCCTTCAGGTCTCCCCTCTGGCCTGAAAAAGAAACCAAGAGCTCTACCCTCCTGCATGTACCCACAGCCAGCAGAGTCCCAGACCACTGTTTCCCCACTCACCAGATGTGTGCTTATTCCTTCTTGCTCAAGGCTGCACAGTAGCACAGCTGGGTCTGGCATCCCTTATCAGCAGAAGTTCTTTCAAAGTTCCTCCATGAGACTCCTGACTCCCCACACTGTCCAGGGAGTGAAAATTCCTCAGGCTGGGGTGGAGGCTACCTCCAAACCCAGCTAGTCACAGGGCTTGCTGCTCAGTGTTTCAGAGGAACTCCCTGGGGTTGTGTTGTTTCTGGGGGAAATCTGGAGAACTTGGAATTTTCTGAATTATTCCACATTTTCCCAGAATCCTCTACTGTTTTATATTACTTTTAATGGTTATTGCTAATTTTCAGTTCTTATCTGTTGAACTATTGCTTAAAAAGGGGAAATGGTTCTTGGTTGTGCAGTATACACTCTTTGAACTTAACTGATTCTATAGGAAATTCTGTGCATTCATGCATCTCCTCTAAAAGCCCAATTTCTTCTCTCCAACTTCCCTGCACCTCTGGGTACTTTTCTCTATCATAAAACCAGGCTACTATAGAACCAGACCACACATTCTTTACATTGCTTTAGATTCTCGTGGCTTCTCTTGAGCATGCTCTTTCTTCTCTTAAGGCAACAGAGCTCAGAACAGAGCCTGACAGGTAGGGGAAAATGGGAAAATGCATTAGATTCAATGTAGAGTGACTTCTGGAACCAAAATTGTGGTTTAGTAGAAACCTGTCTCTAACTCTGTCTTCCTGATAAAGTCCCTCTTCTCAACCCTAGGGCCCACTGTGCCACCTTAAACAATTTTTTTCTTCTCTGGGAAGCAGTACCCTTCCTTCTTCCTCCTACAGTATGCCCTTCCTCTCAGAAACTTATACTTTCAGGATTAAAATGTTGTACCTTCATGTGTCAAGTATCTTAAGATTGCTTTCCTTTTTCAGTAAGGAAACTTTCAGTCAAAGGAAATAATTATGACTGATGCAATGCAAGGAATGTGTAGCTCATGGTAAAAGAGAAAGCTTCCTGTACCACTGACATCACACAGATAACTCACCTATTTATGAAGCTCAAAGCCTGGTCCCTCTTGTATCAAAGCACAGAAGTCAATGTGCATATAATTCCAAAGAAGATCTCAGATACAGATGCTGAATTTCATTCTGGAAAATCCATCATGCTTGTTGAATTTTTAAAATACTTTTTGTCTGTGCTAAGCATAGGGTTCTCCTTTTTTCCTCCATGGATTAGGGGGATGGCCTATGTGATTCTTGAAACATGCCCTGATTCTTGTGGTTTGGATTATTCTATCTCATAATTTTGTTTTCTACCTTATTCTGTGTCTTAATAGACTCATATGTCCCAGTACCATTGGCATTGCAATTGGCCACAGAGATAATTAGGCATCACCTTTCACTAGTGAGTCTGTCTTTTTATTGATCATTCTTCTGTTCAGTCTATCTGTACATGTGATTCTAATGCCAGAGGACAGAATATTTCCACCTGTTTCGGGGAGGACTTGGTCACAGTTGTTTTCTATTCCTTTTTTTCTTTTTAGATAATCCGGGTAAAGTTACTTGCCCAAGGCCACACAGGTAGTAAGTGTCTAAGGCTGGATTTCAGCTCAGGTCCTTTTGATTCTAGGACCAGTGCTCTGAACACCGTGCCCCACAATTGTTTTTCAATAATCACTAGTTAATGATATTTAGTAGCTAAACTAATATTTCTCGCCTGCACTTTAGGTAACTTTTCTATTCTGCATTGGAATAGGCTCCCTCAGGAGACCTCAATTACTTATAGGCTTTGCTTGAATGTTGTAATATATGTAATCTATTATCCACCAAGAACCTGAGAGGGCTTTTACTTTAGACTTGGAGAACCTGAGCATCGCTCTGGCAGCTAATATGATTTTGGTCACCTCAGACTAAGAGCCTGTGTCATGTAATATGGGATCCAATGTTAAAGCCACCCTCACAAGCAAGGTGCTCTGACCTAGGTCAACTAGAGCCATGATTAGATGGAAGATGAAATTCTCCCATCACTAGTGCTTCAAAGGAAAATCACAGAGAGACCACCTTTGCAAAATGTAGCCTCCAAGAGACTTATCTCTGCACCTGCCTACCCTCTCTTTCTATGAGCTCCATCTCTGGAAGCCTAGTGACCTCACAATGCCCACTGTGGACCCTACTGTTTTCTCCCTCCCATGGTAGTGAATGCTCCACTTTCCAAGTTACCTTCCCCTCCTTTCTTCTTCCCTTCTTTCTCTCTTAACTTTGTTCCAGTCTAGATATTGTCTAGAACAGATCTTTTAGTTAATTCATTTTTTGTGCAATTAATAAATTATTCCACGTGTTAATCTTCTCAGGGATGCTATTTTTACAGTGAGGAAGTATGTCCATCTAAAGGAAATATCTCCAATTGTGAAATTTTAGGAAATTTGTATCCCATGAGTAGAGAGATTTTTGTGAATGGCTCTCATACACCCCTCAAATTACAAAGACCAGTATGTAATCCGTGCAGGTATGAAGCTGGCCTTGTGAAACTATTCTCACCAAAGATAACATGTCAAAGTTCATGTGATACAGAATAAAAGGAGCACCTCAGAAATGATCATTCATTTTCTGTCTGAAACAAAATGTAATTTACAGACTTTCTCCTCCTCACTTTCTCTTCCTTCCTTTCTTTTCCTTCCTCCCTCCCTTCCTCCCTCCCTCCCTCCCTCCCTTCCTTCCTTCCTCCCTCCCTTTCTCCCTTCCTTCCTTCCTTCCTTCCTTCCTTCCTTCCTTCCTTCCTTCCTTCCTTCCTTCCTTCCTTCCTTCTTTCTGATAGGTCTGATTTCTGTGTTTCTCTATAGGGAATCAATCACATATATCCATACAGATTTTTAAAAACATGGAAAAGTAGTGATATGACAAATGGTTATCTTACTTACTTTCCTGTCCATACTTCAGGTCTCAGCAAGCCATTTTTGCCAAGTTGCCCCTGCAATGCCTCAACCTGAGCACCAATGAATTAATGGAAAAGCACACACTGACTTCTGGCCACATTATCTCACAAACCCATGACCTCACCCTAACAGACAGAATGGAGTTCTCCAAGGTTCCCATTTTCTTTAATATATTAATCCTCTCTCTCTCTCATTACCGTTTCTAAAATGATCCTTCATCAGAGATCCTGTCCTGCTTTAAATGCAGGAAATATTTTTGATGAACTGTATATTGTTGAAAGAAAGACAAAACCATTGGAAAGAGAATGTCCTCTCAGTTCTTGCCTTTCTTTGGACCCCCTGAGCTGATCAGTCCAGACAGGAACACAGGTTCCCCTCCAACTGTACAGTAACAACAGAGGATATCTGTTTCATCTGTCCAATGTGCTACAGGGGCATGGGGACCAATGAGATCACAAATGAGAGGACCCTTGGGGAACCCAAGTCCAAAAATCACTAATGAATCTCTATTGTAATCAGCTTTGGCAAAAGATGTAAAATAGGCAGCTGTGGGACCAGTAGCCATGTACCCATCATGAATGGAAAGATTATCAATAGCATACAATAGAGGCTTGGTATACAGCAGTGAGTAAGTTGTGGAGGAAGAATGACATCTCCTTGCTTCTCCCCATATTTTCTTATATAGTGGTCTTGAATATTGTTTCATCCTCCAACTCCATCATTAAAAAATTGAGTATACACCACACACACACAAATTTATATATTATACAATGTAGTACTTTATTAATGTATTAGGAACTCAATTAGTGAACTAGCATTTCTTAAATGCTTACTATGTGAAACACTAGCTGGGTTACAAAGGATGACCAAAATTTTGTCCCTGTCCTAAAGACATTTTAATGGAGGAGACAACGTGTAAATAAATGTACATAAGGTAATCTCAGAGGGAAGGCACTTGGGTAGGCAAATTGAGATAGGAGCAGAAAAGACTTCTCGCTGAAGGTGGGGTGTGAGTAGCATTGAGGCAATCTAAAAGACGGAGGTATGGTGGGTCACTGTGTTCTAGGCTGGGGAGAATCCCAGTGCAACATCACAGAGTTGGGAGATGGGGGATCCTAGGTAAAAAATAGTACAGACTTTCCCTTAAGAAGAAACAAGAGCTTCAGTTGTTTGTGTGAGAACCACACCTACCTTTTGACTGGGTTTTTGATGTCTCTAAGGACGGACCAGCCACAGATACCTACAGTCTATCTCTTGTCTGAGAACAAAAATGAAAGATGCTGACTCTCCTGCTACAACCTTAGCTCAGGGAAGCACTTAAAGACCAAATGACAATACAAAGCGTGAGTCATTAGTAAGACCCTCAAGTCAAGAAATCAAGTCTTTATTAAGGAGCCACAATGTTTCAGGCTTTGCACTAAGCACTGGGGATACAAATAAGACAAACTTAAAAAAAAGGTCATCCTCAAGAAACCAACAATCTATTATGCAAACAACTATGTATAAACATGATTATATATGTGTATATGTATGTTTATACATACATATGTATGTATATATGCATATACACACATACTATATATATGTGTGTATATATGCATATGATAAACTGGAGATAATATCAGAGGGTAGACATTTAGTGTTAAGGGGAGAGAGAAAGGCTTATTGTAGAAGGTGGAATTTTAGTTGAGACTTCAGGAAGCAAAGAAATGGACATGAGAAGAGAGAAAATTCCAGATATGGTAGATAACCAGTGAAATTGCCCACAGTTGGGGGATGGAATGTCTGGTATGAGGAACATCAGAAGGTCAGTGTCACTAAATTGTAGAGTAAATATTCACATAGCTATGTCTGTGTGTGCATATGTGTGTGTATGCATATGTGTATATACATATGTATGTATGTTCATAGATATATAGATAGGTAGGTAGGTAGGTAGATAGATAGATAGATAGATAGATAGATAGATAGATAGATAGATAGAAAGACAGAGACAGACAAAGACTGCTTTTCAAAAAGACAGATGATTTTATATTTGATTCTGGAGGTAATAAAGAGTCATTAGATTTAACTGTCAACAAGACGATGGAGTTTTGTTTGGAAATCTTGGTGTTCATGGCATACACAAATATCCAGATAATGGTGGAGAGACTGAGCAATATACCTATTATTACATACAGGTGTAGCAATGACCCCAGATTCTGTTAGGGGCCTTGTGAAGACAATTCATGGCAACCCCTTATTGCCCATAGGTGAGTTGATTAAATTCCTACATGAACAGTGACTGATAGCCATCTATACTAGTGCTCCAAAGAAGAGAGACAACCTGTCAGTTGTAGAAAGGTGATAAGAACTTGTTTCAGAAATAGACATTTTCAGGGCAGCTAGGTGGTGTAGTGAATAGAGCGCCAGCCCTGGAATCAGGAGGACCTGAGTTCAAATACAACCTCAGACACTTAGCTCTTACTAGCAGTGTGACCTTGGGGAAGTCACTTAACCCCAATTGCCCTGCCTTTCCTGCTCCAAAAAGAAAAAAAAAAAGAAACAGACGTTTCCATTGAAGGTGAAGATGAACCAAAGTACTAAAGTGAACAACAATACAAAGACATGGAGAGAGTTAAACCTATAAAGAAAATCTTCTCTGCCTGGAACCTCAGGTATAGATATTATTAGAGTACAGACACATTATACACATCATAGGAAAGCTACTAACTTGCCAAGGTCTATCACAAGGTCAGGTTTAGGGATAAAATATTATGGTTCTGATAAAGACCATGATTACCCATGCCATCAACTAGTTCAAGTGCAGCAGATTGGTCAATAGGGCTCAGAGAGTTAGGATTATTTGACTAGTGTTCAGATGAAGTTAAAGTAATGCTGGGGGATTTGTGCTAGATGATAGTAATAATGTTTATTCACACAATATGTCCCTTGCATGTAATTCCACATGATCATTGAAGTATATGTTAATTACTGAATTTTTATGTATGCTGAAAAATATTTTGTTGTTCATATTTATTTGCTCCTGTATTAATATCACACATACATTGCAGATTCATCCCTTTGTAGCTATGCATAGCTTTGATGCTTATTATTTTAGAGGAACTCTTTCATTTCTTTGTATTGATAACTCCATTGTCTAACACAGTGATGCACAGAATATGAGCTTAGAAAGTATTTGCTCATTGTTTTGCATATACATTGCTGTTTCTGCATATTGTCTAGGATTACTAAGGTCATTATTGCTTTGCTTTTGCTTTTTTTTTTCTGTTCTAGCATCAATTTTGACCAGTTTAGCGATTCAGATCTGAACTTAGAAAGCATTGGATGATAAAATACTGTAACCACAACGTTACTTATGATAAGATTAAAAAGTTTACAGTTCTTAATTTAATTAAAATAATACAATACTCCATTTCATATCTGTATTCATTACTGCAATGGGCACCTCTTAGGAATGTGTTGCTCAAATCAGTTAGTTTACTTGTTTCCCTTCTAGTTTTTACTTCTTTGGATTTACTTGTGTAAAACGTTTTAAATTATATATAATAAAAAGTTGTTCATTTTATCTTGTGGGAATCCTCTCTATGACTTACTTAATCATGAATCCTCCCTATAGTTATTGATCTGAAAGGTAATTTCTTTAATTTATTTCCTTCTCTAATCTTTTTCATGATACGACATTTTTAATATTCATTTGGAACTTACCTTGGTGTATGGTGTAAGGTACTGATCTAAACCTGATTTCTGACAGACTGCTTTCACAACACTTTTTGTCAAATAGTAGACACTTCTACCAGTAACTGGGTTCTTTGACTTTATTGAACATTGTGGTACCATGTTCCCTTATTTTAATATGTTGTGCATATAATCTGTTCTATTGTTGTAATGCCATGCACAAGCAGATTCCCAAAAGAATGCTACTGTGAACAGCTTTTAAGGTTTGGATTACACAGTAATAGTGAACACTCTGCTTATTACATTACAAATCAAGGCAAACATTCACAATATAATATTCACAACATTACATTTTATCACAGAAAGTCACAATATAGCTTCATAACAGCTTAACATTAGAATGGCCACACAGTTTTCACTACAGTGGCCACAATATTTAGAACAAGGAACAAAAGAATAATCACCTGTTTTCCCTAAGGGGGAAACACTTCTCACTTAATCATTCAATCAATCAATTCACAGTATACAGATCTTCCACTCATGGGGCAACCATTAACTTAATCAGTCACTCATCTAGCAGTCAGTCACTAAGCTAGATTCCCAATTACTAAATATTACTAATACAGTCATCAGAAAACCACACAAACTCTCCATCCCTTGGTTTCCAGCAAGCCTCAGTTTAGTCCAAGGGGAAGGCTTTTCTTCATCTTGAGTCTGAGTGGTCTGTCTGATTACCTGGATCTTCTTCCATGGTCCCAGCTTCCTCCTGAATCCACAAAACAGTCACCTGGATACAGAAGCAGACAGCTGCCAGGTTCTCATCCAGTCCTTGGAAGGAGACAGCTCCCAGGTCCTTGTCCAGTCCTCAGGGCAATCTCTGGCACACACTGAAGTTCATAGGGTCCAGCACATCTCAAACCCTTCACCACTTCCTTCACCACTTCTCTTGCCTGGAACTCAAGGATCAGCCAGGCCATGAATAAACAAAGTCTTATCCTGGTCATGCTTCTTCAGTATTCCAGTTCAGCTGACCCTAGGACCCAGAAGGAATATTGGCCTTCTAGATGACCTTCACCTGATTCTGGTCTCAGGAAAACTCTATCTCTCTTCTCAGTCAGCTTCCAGATGCTAGGAGAGAAACTCTCTCTTTCTCAAGAAAACTCCAGCTCACTTCTAGCAGCCCAGCTCCCAGATGCTGAGACAGTCCTGCTTCCTCCACAGGAACATTCCAATTCTGTCTATCTCTAGAATTATTTTTTATATACAACATTGGCCTCCTGTCTCAGCCAATAGCCTTCTTCCAAGTCAACAGGGGAGTTTATGCCTTCTCAACAGTGGATAGGGCTCACACTTTCCCTACTTAGCCTTGAATTACTAAGTGCTAAGTATCTGCTAGACTTGATTGCTATTGCAACTGTTTGATTTCTTTTAAAAAAATACAAAATCATCTTCACAGGGACCTTAAATTATCCTATTTATAACCTGAAGCTCAAAACCCAGGTGTATGGGACTCTTCTTATTGGTGGACATTGATTACTCAATGCTCTGTCTACATGAGGGTCTGAGTTGGTGAGAGCATGGGAGAAGGGAAATGTCTTTCTTTTGGCTTCTGGTTTGAAAAAGAAAACATCTGTTTCCAGATTCTCCTCGAGTTCCTAATGGAAAAGAAAGACTTTAAGAAGAAATCAACACATAAAGCAGCTGGAAGATTGATCATGTCCCTTTTCTTAACTTACCATACTAGAGAATTTGGAGAATTTTTTTCTTGGGTAAGATTTGGAAGTCTCTTGATTAAACTGATATATGTCATTTGCCATGAAAGAACTAATTCACTCTATATTTTCCAGTTTATTCTCATCTATCTACCTTCTCTGATTTCTATTTGCTTTTAGCTTTGCTAAATGGCTCATTTGCCATTTGTTATAAGTCTGTTTATTGCAGATCTGGCATTTAATGGGAAGAGAGTCAAGCTTTGGATAGATAGTTTAGAGTACTTCTTCATTAAGATAAAACAAAAAAGAATTCTGC
Organism: Pseudocheirus occidentalis; assembly: GCA_028646575.1. Taxonomy (NCBI): domain Eukaryota; kingdom Metazoa; phylum Chordata; class Mammalia; order Diprotodontia; family Pseudocheiridae; genus Pseudocheirus; species Pseudocheirus occidentalis. The sequence goes on along the minus strand of JAQQSW010005245.1, from coordinate 1,544 downwards.
TTGAATGTACTCCCCTAAAAAAATGACTTCAGGGGACTGAATAGACATAGTTTAGACCTGTCATATTTTCTTGGAATAGAGCAAAACATTCAACATCTGATGCCAGTCTCCCATCTCCCCTCTTGGAAAGAATCAAATTTTGACTTGGAGAATGATAACTGGAGGAGACTCTAAAGCCATCTATTTATACTTCCCTGTGAGCCACTGCTAGACAGATTGCTTTGGACACATAACTTATTTGGGGTAGAGGCAATCCCCTGTCCTTGACCCCTTTCTTTTAGACCTTCTCTTTTCTCTTATCTTGCACGTGTACTGTGGCCACTCTATTTCCTTTACAATCTTCATCCTTTAATTAATTAGTTCAACTAAGAGTTCTCTGCTCTCGCCTCCTCCATCTTATCCCCCCCTCATTCCTCATGAAAATCCTTCCTCAGTTATCCTTACAATCTTTTTTTCTGACCCTCCTCATATGCTACTTCATGCTATTTCAAGCTATACACCTGTGCCAATGGAAGTCACTAGAAATTTATAATATCTTATCGAAAGAGGGATTTTCCTTTCCTACTCTCTTCAGGTTTCTTACTTCACACTCACACTCATTCTCAGTAAAGGAACATTTTACTTTGCCAAAAAATAAAAGACCTCCTCTGGAACTCTCTTTTCTCCAGTATTGTAAACTACAAAAACTTGTGACATAATGCAATTTTCCAAGTGGACACCACTACTTTGTCAACATTCCTTTAAATGTGTGGTTGTTATTGTTTAGTTGTGTTGGACTCTCTGTTACCTCATGGACTCTTTTTTTTGGGTAAAGATACTGGAGGGACTTACTTCTCCAAAATGTCCTTAGTTTTTCAGATGAGGAATTGAGACCAATGAGTGTTAAGCTCATTGTCACACAGCTAATAGGTGTCTGAGGCCAGGTTTGAACCCAGATCTACCTGACTCTATGCCCAGTAATCTATTCACTGTAGCATCTAGCTGTCTCCCACATGTTGTGCCCCCTTCCCATTTTAATGTAAAATCCTTAAGGGCAGAGACTGCCTCACTTTAGTATTTCATTCCCTAGATTTTAGCATAATTCTATACATATAATTATCACTTAATAAATTATCCTTTCTTACTTTCTCTTCCTTTCTTACATACCCCCCCTTCCTCGCCATCCCACTATCCTTCACTAGTACTCTTGTCACTCTTTCTTCCTTCACAATCTTAACATGTGTTTAATTAGTTGAACTAAATATTATGCTCTGTTCTTGCCCCTTCATCTATCCATATATCTTTTTATCCATTCTTTCTTCTTTCCATTTATCTTTCCTTCCTTCCTTCCTTCCTTCCTTCCTTCCTTCCTTCCTTCCTTCCTTCCTTCCTTCCTTCCTTCCTTCCTTCCTTCCTTCCTTCCCTTCCTTTCCTTCCTTCCTTCCCTTCCTTTCCTTCCTTCCTTCCTTTCCTTCCTTCCTTCCTTCCTTCCTTCCTTCCTTCCTTCCTTCCTTCCTTCCTTCCTTCCTTCCTTCCTTCCTTCCTTCCTTCCTTCCTTCCTTCCT
>JAQQSW010005244.1:0-14244 GCA_028646575.1 Pseudocheirus occidentalis | reverse complement strand
ACTTTAAGTTTAAATCCTTTTTCCTTTGGGACAGAGGTATGTAGAGGGGAAAGTGTGCTCCCAATTTGGGGAAATATATTTGTACTTTGGTCCTTTGTTATTCCATGTCAGTAAATAGATCTACAAACTAATTGATGTTAAAGTTTAATTGATACTGGGAAGATGTTAACTAGTCAAATGACAGAGACACATTGCACATGGGCTTGTGAGTGACAGTATCAGACAACTCTGGGAGAAGTGCCACAGTTTAAGGACCCAAAGTACTAGCATGAGTGAGAGCTGGAAGAGTGATCCCAGAGAAAGTACTGCACTGCAGCTTACCCACCTTTCTCATATTGATGTTACATTTCACTACATCCTAACAGGTTTATTTTTTCTGCTATGCTTACTTCAAAAAAATTTTTTTTACCAATGCTTTTTTCCAAATAGTCAATTCCCAGTATTCCCTGCCCCCACTGAATGTTTTCTTATATCAAATCTAAATATCTAGGTAAAATTAATCAACAAAATAGCTGTGTCTGACAACATTGACAATGTTGGCAGCATTTTGAATTCCCCTCTGTACTAAGAGGAGGGAAATGTGTTTCATCATTGGATCTTTAGGATCAAGATCGATCATTTCAGATACTTGGAGTTTAGCTGTTAGTGTTGTTTCCATTTACTTTATCATGATCATTGTGACTATGTTTCTCTTCAATCTGTTTACTTCAATCAGCATCAGTTCAAACAAATCTTTCCATGCTTCTCTGACTTCCTCACTTACGCTATTTCTTACTATGCAGTAATCTTCTATTTTATTCACATTGCATAATTTGTTGGGCCACAAGCTGGTTGTGGAGATGATTAAAAACAACCTTTGGAGTAAAGGTAATAATGACTTTTTAAAATCTAGAAGCAAAAAAATATGTATAAAACAAATAAAAATGCTGAACGTTCCATTTCTAGTCAAAGGCAGTCCAGTGGATACTGAGGTCTTACCCTTCTCTTCTCTCTGAGCAAGGATTTGTTGAATCTAGTACATAAAAGACCCAAGAAATTACTGAAGCTTCTTGTTTTGGCTTTTCTAGTGTCCACCTGTCTAGATATAGGAGTGATATATAATCCACATTCATTTTCATTGTTTGGATGGTTGATATAAATAGGGTCAATATTTCCTTAGTGTATATTCAAGATAGATCTTTGTGGGTATGATTTATTGAGGTGCAAGTGTCAAAACTGTTGTCATTTATCTAGTTATTCAAGTTTCTAAAACTAAAAGCAGTTCTATTAGAGAAAGAGAAAACAAATGGCATCCCATGATGCTTTAGGATCACTAAAAACTGGTAGACAGCTCATTGTCCCTGCCTCCTCATCCCAGTTCAAACTCAGGATGTGGTACCACTTTTACTTAAACTCTATTTCCTGTTTAGCTGTTTAAGCCTTTAGAAGGTGATTTTTGATCGATGAGTCACAACCCCTGCTGGTTATTGGGTGACAGAGTTAAAACACTTTGGTTGAATTGGTACTATGGCCTCTTTCTCCATTCCCCTTGCTTACCAAATTCCCAGGTCATGATGTTTTGGAAAGGTCACCATGTATACCCCAGACTCAAATAAGTTGAGAATCATTTCTTGAGGAAAAGCTGACAATTTCAAGTGTTAAAATTGAGGGACAAATCTATGAGAATGTGCTGCTTGGGTTTTAAGTCCACTTTAAGATGTAGAATAGGCAGAAACCAAAATACATTAGAGTTATAACTTGGAAAAATACCAGAAAAATCTCTAAAAAGATTTTTTTAATTTCTTCTAGTGATAAATCAGTTAAGACACTTATAATTAAATCTTTTTATCTACAGGATTTTGCTCACTGGGATGTTTTTGAAGATAAATAAGAAAATATCTTGTGTTCCTTAGAAAAACAGCAAACTAATAAAATAATTACAAAATGATTAATGAATGATGAGGTGTTACACATTAAATGGTAACATTCATAACAATAATTACCAAATTACATAATTCTTAAATACATATAAAAATATCTAATCAACTTTTCCACACATTGCATAAATAATAATTGTTATTTTTAGGATTTCTTATTATTAAAAAAAGAGAGAGAGAGATTTAAGAGCACTAATATTTTTAGGATTTCTTATTATTAAAAAAAGAGAGAGAGAGATTTAAGAGCACTAATTCTTTATATGCTCTACCTCTGTAGCTCATTATATTCCATTGAGGTTAACAAAGGCAGCTGTCTCTTAGGGTGCTCTCTAGTTGATGGGGGTCTGGGTGAGTCTAGAGAGCTGGGTCAGCCAAGAAATGGCCTGTGTTAAAACTCTAATTTGATTGTGTAGCCTTTTCATGAGACACACTGAACCCATATTTTGTCTAACTTAATTCTTTAGCCAGCACAAAACTCCCACCACCTGAAACCTAAACATTGTCTCCTACCAAACTCCTCTCTTGGGACTTTTTGCAGATTTCTGATTTTGACCCTGCTTCTGTCTCTGGCCCTAGCTCTTTCTATTCTCACTTTATAGATCATTGATTTGCTTCCAGATAGTTGCCCCATGTTCCTAACTTTCATTTGTGTTATGACTACCCTACTACCCTTCCCTAAACAAGGGATTCAACAAGCATCATTGACACTGACCAGCCATCTGTCCAGGGCCCAATATAAAAGCAGATGAAAACACTAGACAGGAATAGAAGGATCTCTTAATCCAACAATATTTGAAATTCCTCGTATAAGAATTCCTTCTATCAAGAAAGATCGTAGCCCACCTTAGTGGACCACAGAATCATAGACTAAAGCATGAAGGGAACTTAGAGGTAATCTAGTCTGATTCTGGGTAGCTAAATGGTACAGTGGATAGAATGCCAAACCTGGAACCAGGAATACTTAGCTTTATGAGTTCAAATCCAGCCTTAGACACTTACTAGCTATCTTAGCCTGCACAAGTTACTTAACCCTCTTTGCCTCAATTCCTCATCTGTAAAAAATGAGCTGGAGAAGGAAAAGGCAAATCACCCCAGCAACTTTGCCAAGAAAACCCCAAATGGGGTCATGAAGAGTTAAATATGACTAAACAACAACAGTCTAACTTCCTTATTTTACAGAAACTGAAGCTCAGTAAGGTTACAGAGACTGACCTAAGGTCACACAAGTAGCAAGTAACAAAGGCAGCATTTGAATTCAGGTCTTCTCATACCAATTCCAGCATTCTTTCTGCCGCACCGTGCTGCCTCACTTGGGATATTGTGAATGTAAAGATGTATGTGGAGAATAAATCCCTTGCCTAAAGTTATACAGCTGGTTAAGTATCAAAGGCCTTCCTGACCCTGAATCAAGCACTCTCTCTATTCTACCACATTGCCTCTACATAAGTACAGATAACACCTTCTTCTCTTATATTTGCTTATCGTCTTTCAGCTTCCCATTTGTTTTCACTTTTGACCTTTCCAATAACTCTGAAAGGCTGACAGGACAATTATTCTCATCTTACAAGCCTAGGAGTTGAGACTCAGAAAGATCAAATAATGTGTCCAGGTTCACCTAACTAGTAAGTAGAAAAAATAAGATTACGATCCAGATTGGCTCCATTGAGTTTATGTTTATCGAACTTGAAATTCTCCAACTATCCCACAATTCATCTTTATCTTCCTCAAAAAGCTTCAAATACTCACATGGTATAAAAATTGAGAATCAAATAAAACTCAGAATCAATTTAGAAATGGAGTCAGTCTTACAAGGGGGTGGGAGGAAATGTAATTTACAGCCTTGCATGCTTTTATTTCAGGAAAGAAAGAGAAAAGCTATCAATAGCTAAATGGTTTGACAGATTGAAGTTCTCCAGATATAACATTGTTTGGTGATAAACCAAGTAGTGGTAGAGAAAATAGGCTAGTCTGCCTATTCTAGACTTTCAAATGAGCTCAAATAGCTAAGCTGCATGGTTTCTTCTTAGGGCATATATCTAGTCTGTGACTTAACTGTTCTGTTGAATCATGCTCTTAGTGTCAGATCTCAAATATCTGTCCAGAGCCAGGGCAGGGAGTTGCGCCTTGATAAATCAAAGAGAGTCGATCTTCCAGGACCACTGTAAGGTCATCAGAAGATGCTGATATAGAAAGAGTCCTGTCAATCCGAAATTTGCTTCTGACCAGCTACTGTCTGACTAGAGAATGTCTCTATGCTCTGATTCTGAAAATTTGCTTGTATCTCTAGACTTTACCTTTTCCTGTATTCCTTAGTTTGTTTGAATCATTACTCTATTGCTCTTCCTTATGAAACTTACAACCCTGCCTGCCCTATCTTCTCAGAATCCCTACTAATCCTTTCATTTTCAGGTTCCCCACAAATCACGACCATGCCCATCTCCAAAAGGAACCTGTCTACAATGTGTTCCTTTCTCCTATTTCTTATTCCCCTTTTCTACTTTCTATCCTTAGACACTAACTGTGTGACTCTGGGCAAGTCACTTAATCCTGTTTGCCTCAGTTTCCTCATCTGTAAAATGAGCTAGAAAAGGAAATGGCAAACCACTCCACTATCTTTGCCAAGGAAACCCCAAATGAGGTCAATAAATGTTCAAATGCAACTGAACAATAACAACTACATCCCAGTTCAAACTGGTAGACACTCCCTTCCATGGAAGGAGTGAGGGGGAATGAGGGAAGAGAGTGTTGGAGAGAGCTCACTGAATGCATTCAGATAGGCAGTCCTATGCTGAATTGGAGCACAGAGTCATCATGAGTCAGCTCTATTTGTAGGATGAGAGAGAGACAGAGAGAGAGAGAGAGAGAGAGAGAGAGAGAGAGAGAGAGAGGGTTCTTCAAGTTCTTATGCTATATGTCACGTCCCCTTCCTTGCTGAGCTCTGGTCAATGTTGGTTCCTCATCAATGACATTTTTCTTCATAAGCAGAATGTTAAGGGCTAGTTTTGCAAACACCACCAGTCTAAGCCCTACTTCTCCCTACTTGTATGTGATAACTATGGGAAATCCCAGGATGAAGGGAATCTGGTACAACCTTTGGCTATAGCATCTGACTTCCTACACATGCAACCCAGTCTCTCTGTCTTCTTTGCTGTGCTAACAGGGCCAGTATCAGAAGAGCTGGCATTGGAAGGAAAAGGTCCACTTCTTACTCAGACTAAGGAAAAAGAGGAGATTATGAGTGAAGATATAGAAGAACTAAGAGTAAAGATATCTAGGGGCTTTGAGATGTGGGGCAGAGAAGATAGGGAAGCTTGTGATGGGATGATGTCTGATGGGACATCAACATACTATCTTACTATTCAGATCACTTTCATCTTCAACATGAAGGTCAATGTGCCAGGAATCTATTAGTTGTAGCTAGGTGGTCCAGTGGATAGAGTATGGGACTTGGAGTCAGGAAAACCTGAGTTTGATTCTTGTTTCAGATACTTGTTACCTGCATGGTCTTATAAGTGGCCTAATTGCTTTCAGACTCAGTTTCCCTGTCAGTAAAATGGAGACAGCGGTAGTGCCTGCTTCACAGAGAATGTGTATTAGGTGTTTTGGAAGCTTTAAAGTGCCTTATGGATGCCAGCTATTGCTCTGATTGTATGGAAAGTTATCTCAATTATCCACTTGAATTTACCAATGAAGATGGGATCCCTCACAAATCTTGTAAAGATTTAGAGCAACGTGGGGGGTGGGGGGAAGGAATAAATTCACAGAGGAAGATGAAAATTTGCCTTATTGGACTATAAGTTACTTCCCAACTGCCAAAAGGTCAACCTTCATTAAGGCATGGATGACCCTCGGATGATGAACCAGGATTGTGTGCAGGGGAGCAGCTGTCTTCCCTATTTGATGTATCTAGTAAAAGATCTTGTCCAATTTAAATGGAGAGATCAGCTCTGATGAGGGGGAGGGGGAGGGAAAGGAATAAGTACTTTGTGCTAAGTTTTTTTCAAATATTAATTTATTGGATCCTCAAAACAACCCTGGGAGTTAGGTGCATTGTTATCCCTATTATATAGTTGATGACACTGAGGCAAATAAAGGTTGAATGACTTGCCCATTGTAACAAAGCTACTAAGGGTCTGAGGTTGGATTTGAATTCAGTCTCCCAGTCTCCAGGCCCTGCTCTCTACCCACTGCACCACTGAACTGCTGGTTTCTTTAAACCTTCTATGTAAATTATCATAAAAACATCTCCTAGTTTAATACAGAGCTCACTATCAAAAAAGCAAAGTTTCAATACATCCTTATAGGATTCTCATAAGATTGGCAGATTTTCCTCTATAATACTTCAAATGCTTTTGCGATTAAACGCAGAATGTTTTCCAAAAGCCTATGAATCAAGTTTACTTAGCTATTTAGATGGATCTGTGATCTGAATGATATGATTGTTCCTTCTGGTACAGATGCCAAGCCCGCCAGGCTTTCTCATTATGTGATATTCTTATCCATATCTTTCCATTAATCATAGAAGCATAGATTAAGATCTGGAAAGGCCATTGAAGGTCATTTAGTCAAAACTGATCATTTGAATTAGGAAACTAAAAACAGAAGCATGAAGTGGCTTGTTTGAGGCCAACTGGTTAGTAAATATCCAAACCCGGATTTGAACCAAGGTAGTCAACTAGAAATCCAAGGCTTTTTTTCACAAAATCGTACTACTTTTGATTCTTCATAGACAAATTTTTTTTAACATTCTTGTAGCTTTCTTTTTTCTTTTTTTTTTTAATCTTGAAAGTAATATTGTCATGGGGTAGTTGGTGTCTGATGGATTGATGCTGGCTCACCCCAGCTGATGTGACTACAGGAAGCACTGAACAGATCACAGGTGGTAAGGTATTAATACATTAACAAAACACAAAGACCTGTCAAAGACATTTAGGAAGTGTGTAAAAAAGCTTCTTGATGGAATTAGAGGAGCAGTTGATAGAATTAAAGGGGCAAATGAGTACTTAATCTTATCATCCCTTTGGAGAGTGGGAAGGAGTTTTCCTTGATTGAATGTGATGGAACTAGTCAAAGTAGAAATGGGACAAACCCCCGACAACCTTCAAGAGGCTGAGTTCACTAGTTCTGGTTACTTTAGACAGGAGCTAGGAATTGGGAGGAAATTTGCTTCTGCCTCCATCAGTCAGTTGTTGGTTGTCTGTGTCTCTTCGTGACCCCATTTGGGCCACAACCTCTACAGAAAGACAAGGAAACAGAAGGAGTGACTTGATGGAGGTGACAGTTTTTAGAAGCATGTCTTCTAGAGAGTCAACTATGGATGCAAGAGAGAAACTGGCTTGGCAGTTGAGAGTGAGGAACTCACCTAGGAAGCCCAGATGAGTTACACACCCAGAAGAGAGGCTGTACTCAATGGGAATGAGTGCAAGATTTCCACAAAGCCCACTCTTCCCACAGACACTGTGTGTATAAAAGAATAAGAATGTGTGTTCAGGGTATAAGGGCAATTTCTTGTACCTAGTTTTATTTTGCTGGCTTCAGAAATGCCATTGCTTAATTGTATCTATTGGTTGACCATTAAGGGGAAGCATACTAGGGCATGGCTTGTGGGCTATAATTTTAAGAATGCAGATCCACAAGATACCCTAACACTTGCCCTTTGAGGACCTGTAAGTATGAATACAAGATAGGAGAGTATCCCAGAGGGGACCTTCCAGCAATATTACAACTGTCCGTCTACTAAACCAACTCTACTAAACCAAACCTTCTTTTCTGCTCTTACTCATCCTTATCTTTTATGACATTTATAACATGTAAACCATTGCTGGTAATATGAGGCAGTCCTACTATGTTCACCATACATATTTCCATTGCCTTTTGGGTCACCTTCAGTTCTAATTTTTCTAGGATTTGTAGTATTCCATTATTCATGGCCATAGGGCATCACTCAGAAAATATTTATATTGATGAAAAGATGTGCTTTTGTAGCAAGCAAGCAGCTGAGGAACTCCTAATTACAAAAATTCGTACAGTTAGATTATGAAAAATCTGTTCTCATGCATATTTTGTACCATAGTGGCAAAGATATAATTCAAGGATTACCAGAGTTAAGGAAAAGGCATTTGTGTGCTCCAGGCAAAATTTGAACATTGTGCCCCTGAGGGTTACTTTCCAGTAGAGGCTCTAGCCTTCACTGTAACATGTGCATCTTGGCTTATCACAAAATAAATGCCTGTGGGCCATGGAGAGTAGAATTTTCTGCCATTAAAAATTAGTACATTTATATAAAGCAAAATTGAACAGTTTTCCTTTTTGTTCCCCCTGCGTGTTAAACCCTAGGCTGCTTCCTATTTTATACACCTCTGGTCCTGACTCAATGGACTGCCACTTCAAGGTTGTGTTCATAATATTTGGCAAATAGTGGAGACGGTCATCTGTAGTTATAAAAATCATGAAAAAATTAACCCTTTTAAATGTAAGACTTCCATGGCATTTCTTAAAAGACAACACGTAGTTTTGATTGTTCAGAAAGGGAAAAGAACATTTATAATCTACAAAGAGAATAAGACAGGCAGCTCAGTAAATCCATGCTTCCATCTGAAGAGCTCCATTGGCTGAGAGTGCCTAGTGTAGGCAGACTGATCATCTGTGCCCCACCCCCGAGCCTCCCTCTCTCCTCCTGGATTTAGGCTAGCGTCAGGTGGTGGGCCCAACTGGAGCACAGTCTTTGTCCCTGGCAACAGTAAGAACTACAAAGATTTGTCCACAGATGCAAAGCCTGGTACCGATAGAGGTAGGTATTTGGTACCTAACTTGGCACTCTCTCACACAGCTTTCATAGTCTCCTTGGGTCAGCTGGCTTTCTTACACTGTCATTCCTCTATCTTCTGAATGTTCCTGCAAGGAGCTGCAAGGAGACCAGCCTTTCTACAAATAGCTCATTTATCTCCATTCTCACACTGCCTGTGGTACATATGGGCCCTTGGTAGACAGCACCTTGAATAGATACATTCCTTGTTAGCATTGTAAAATGTGTTACCTCATTTGGGAGATAGAGCCTCATCATAGAAAGAAATAGGAAGCTGCTTTCTGTGGTATAATTTGAGAGGCTCTGAAAAGAAAAATCTTCCCCCAAATACTCTCCGTCACCAAGCCTTCACAACGTCTGAAATTCTCTCAATCATAGAGCTAGAAGGACCTTGAGAAGCCATCAAACGTAATCCCCCTAAACTACAGAAGAAGGTGAAATTGAAGTGCAGGGGTATGAAGGAATGTGTCCAAAGTCACAAAACTAGTAAGTGCCTGAGGCAGGGTTTGAACACTGGTCCTTATAAGTCTAAGTCTCAGCCCTTTTCCACTAAACCAAAGTCCTTTAAATGGAGGTATGCCAACTTGTTTAGGCTAAGGCGCAGATGCTAATGCCTTGAAAAGGTAATATATCATTTGCTCAATTCCCTTAAAGATACTCAGTCTAACTTACTGCTATTAAAAATCTCTGAGGGCAGCTGGGTGGCACAGGGAATTCAGGAGGACCTGAGTTCAAATCCAGCCTCAGACACTTAACACTAGCTGTGTGACCTTGGGCGAGTCACTTAACCCCAGAAGTCCTCCCCTCTCCAAAAAAAAAGAATCTCTTATTCCTTCAACTTCAAACCAAAAGTAATTTCCTCTATCTCCATCACATTCCTACTTTCTGCTACTAATCATGCTTAATTTGTACTGTGGATATTTGAATATTTTTCTTATCCCTGTGACTAAATTAGAAACTCTGCAAAACAGGAACCATGCCTTATTTAACTTTGCATTACCTATCACACCAAACCATGGGGCCTTGCACATATGGTAAAGGCTTGACCAAGGCCTTTAGTGAATTGACATGTACAGGACAATCTTTGTTCTTCTTGTCCTCCTAAGGAAGGAGTTTCCATAATCACAAGAAAAGCCCAAATCCTCTGTCCATAGTAATTTCATCTGCAAATATGTTCAGAGAACAGAGAAGACGTATAAAATGTAGGATTGCTTCCTGCTCTGCTATGGTTCAACTAAATTATGTGAAGTGCTACAAAAGGACGTCATCCACATACTTCACAAACTAGTGAAAGAGTAATGAATCTTGCAGAATGGAAAGAGCCCAAAGTCAGAAGACCTGTATGTAAATCTTGGCTCTTAGGAACCTTCGATTCGAGAATTCTCTGATTATGTGATCAAATTCTGACCTCCATACTCCTCAGCAACTCTTGGCACATCCCTGACCTTTTCCAACCTAACCCACCTCAAAAGTGAGGGGATGAAATCTCAAGATTGTGATGTGATTCAAGCATCAGGTTGGGCTAGGAGAAAAAGCAGTATTGAGAAGGGAGTTGATTGTAAGAATCAGAAAAAGAAACATTTGGAGCTTAATTTGAATCATAGTTAACATCCACATAGAGTGAAACATCTGCCCTCACTCTCAGGACCCCCTTAATGGGGCAAAGGGAAGAAACTCAGAGGGAGATTGGGGCAGGTAGAAGGAGAAGCCGTGGCCCTGGAGTGATGTTTGATCTTTGCTATTTTCTAATTATGTTTTTTGCTGAGTAGATTTCTGCTTCCTCACCTATAAGATGGAAATGGTGATACTCATAATGGTCAGTCTCACAGGCTTGTTGTAAATATCAAATGAGATCATGCATGCAAGTACTACATAAAATCAAGTTACTTCAAAGAGTTTTGTTTTGGTTGAATGCTTATGGATTCAGGAGCTGGATAGACTAGACCTTCTCCTCTGACCTCTCTGATCCCTCTCAGTCCTAAAAATTCCATTATTTTCTACTCAATTCTAGAAATAAAACCAAGGATAGAGGATGAATGCTTATCACCCACAAATGGAAAACATTTTATTTTCTGTTGTTGAAGAATCGACAAATCCCTGACTGAAAATTTCCAAAGAGAAAGTATAAGAAAGATATTCTTCTCCTTAAATTACACACTCTTCACTAATTACAAGGAATTTAAAATTTTGAATCTTTCAATGTCTTTTTTTATTTCTAAAAATAACATGTATTTGCCAAAACTAGGACAAAAATATAAACTTCCAAAAGCACACAGAAGTTGGAAGGGACTTCTGTGAACTCTTAGTTCAAACTCATTCCTGAAAAAAAATCCTCTCTACAATCTGTCCAACCAGTAGTCATTCCACTTTAAATCTGAAGACTTCCAGTGAGAGAAAACCTATCACTTCCTGAGGCAGTCTTTTCAACTTTTGGACAATTCTAATTGTGAGGAACTATGTCCTGACATCAAGCCTAAATATACTTTCTTACAAATTCTTTCTTCCCCAACCTCTCTCCACCACAGTTGTTCCTAGTTCTGCCCTCTGGAGTCAAATAGGACAAAACTAATACATCCTCCAGATGACGGCCCTTTGAATATTTGAACACAGTATCTTCTCCACTCTAAGCTAAGCCAAACAACTTCTGTTCCTTCATTTCCTCATACTACTTGAATTGGAAGCCATTCATCATCCTGGCTGCCCTCCTCTGTAAGCTCTCTGGCTTATCATTGCCCTTCCAAAAATGTGACACCTTGAACTGAACACAATATTCCAGATATATTCTGAGAACACTAAAGTACAATGGGGCTCTCCCCTCTTTAGTCCTTGATGTTAGGTCTCTCTTAAGGAGATGTAAAGGTTGTATTAACTAAATGAGAAAAGTAATAATATATCACAAAAGATCAATGCTAATGATCAAAGGTCCCAGCCTAAGAGGTAAAATGTATATTAGATAAAGATACATCATATAAAAGAAGGAATCATAGATTTCCAATCTGAAGGGACTTTAGAAGCTATAGAGTCTAACCCTCTTATTTCACAATTGTAGAAAACAAGACTGAGTGAGAAAGGTTAAATAACTTGCCCAAGGTCACACAGTAATTGTCTGAGGCAGGATTTAATTCCAGAATATCCTGTCTCCAAGTTCAGTACTATATTCATTACGTAGCTGCTGGTAAGAGGAAGCTACTCCAAGTATGGTTTAAGATCAGGAAAAACAAACAAACAAATGAACAAAAAAAGCAAAAAAGGATTCACCTGAGCCACAGTCAGTAAATCAGAACAAAGTTGTGGCAACCAAGAAAAGAGAGGGGGAAAATGGAGGAATAGGGATGTTTACCTTTTCTTTCAAAACTAAAATGTAAAAGAGTTTTGTTAACTAAAACAGACAACTAATCTTTGAGCTCAAGCAAAGAAAGGGGAAGGTATAAAGAGAGAGTAGAACATTAACTCTTGTCTAGTCTAAACAAATGACCTCATCAAGAAAGGCAGCATGGTATGAAGCAAGGGTTCTTAGTGTGTAGTCCACAGACTCCCAAGGAATCTGTCCACAGATTTCAGAGGATCTATGAACTTGCATGGTGAAAAAATTACGTCTTTATTTCAATATAATTGATTTTCTTTCTTGTCACACACACACACAATTAAAGACCCATGATGTAGAGGAAAGAGAATTGGACTTGTGTGCCAAAGTTTGGAGTCCCAATTCTATTAGTTACTAGACTTGTGGTCTTGGATAATGACCCAACTTCACAGAGCCTGAGTTTCTTCATCTTTAAAATGGAACGATGATATTTGTACTACCGTTTCCATGCCACTAGAAGGGTCAGTATGGATAATGTATATAAAACCACTTTGTAATCTGTAAATATGTGGTATTATTCATTGTTAATTGTTTTGCAAAATACAATATAAAACAAATAGGGCAGCTAAGAGACACAGTGGATAGAAGGCAGGGCCTGGAGTCAAGAGGACCTGAGTTTAAATCTGGCTTTAGACACCTACTAGCTATATGACCCTGGGTAAACCGCTCAACACTATTTGCCTTAGTTTCCTAATCTGTAAAATGAGTTGGAGAAGGAAATGTCAAACCACTCCAGTATTTGCCAAGAAAATCCCCAAAGGAGCCACAAAGAGTCAGACATGACTGAAAACAACCAAAAAACAACAACATATAAGATAATGGAATTCTGAAACAGTTTATTCAAAAACTCATCTTCCTAGCAGGCTCCTATTCTATTTCCATTTTAGATGTCATTGTCTGAAAGAAGTCAACAAATATCTATGTGAACTCATAAGCTACGGTTCATAAACTTCAGATTCTTCATCTATGAAATGAGGAAGTCAAGTTGACAAGCATGGTTAAGTGCTTACTATGTGCCAGGCCCTGTGCTAAGCACTGAACTTACAAAGAAAAGCAAAAATATGGCCTCTATTCACATTCTAATGTGTGAGATATTTCAAACAACTATATGCATACTAGATATATACAGATATATAGATATTCATAATACACTAAGTATACATAAATTTTGCTGACTACTTTTACTTCACTTTGTCATACTATTTTCTCCAAAAATCAGCTTTTTCTGACCCTTGTCATTAAATCTTAGATACAAAGACCTTGAAGAACCTAAAGAGAAAGGTAAAAGAACAAATATTTATTATCATGCCATTGACCCAAAAGCTGCCCGCAAGAAAGGTTTTATTACATTTATTATATTATTTATTATATATCAGAGACCTATTTTGTTCCCACTATTGATAAATCATAGCACTTAAGACACTAATGTAGATATGGTTGTTTAACTGGTTGTTGTCCTTTTTTCTTTTTTTTTTTTTGAAGGGAGGAGGGCAGGGCAATTGGGGTTAAGTGACTTGCCCAAGGTCATACAGCTAGTAAATATTAAGTGTCTGAGGCTGGGTTTGAACTCAGGTCCTCCTAACTCCAGGGCCAGTGCTCTATTCCCTGTGCCACCCAGCCTCCCCAATGTTGTCCTTTATTCTTGAAGAGGACCAAAATGATATCACTATGTTAGAATCAAGTTAAGACTGGCTGACCAGACCAGTATGAGCTTGGAATGCTCTACCACAGGTCAGGCACAAGTAGTCCATGTGAACATATGGGGTGGATACTGTAAATTTGCACATCTTGTGTTTCTTTTGAACCACTTCAATTCTGCTTTGCTCATACAGCACAGCACCTTCTCTGATATGGACATGCCATGCTGGACATTCCTGTGCCGGTGTCTTCCCATGCCACACAATCAATTCTGAAGTTCTTAAGAGAGACCTTGAGAGTGTCCTTATATCACTTTTTCTGACCTCCATGTGAGTGCTTGCCCTTCATGAGTTCTCCATAAAATAGTGTTTTAGGCAGGCCTTTGTTTGACATTCAAACAATGTGGCCAGCCCATGAGAGTTGTACTCTCTTCAGGGTGTGTTCAGGGAAGATAAGTATCTCTGGTGTTGTTATGGGAATCTGAAGATCTTCCCTGCCGTAGGCCCTTTGATAGGCTTAAG
>JAQQSW010005243.1:0-14244 GCA_028646575.1 Pseudocheirus occidentalis | reverse complement strand
AGGGAGAGACAAAATGGGGCTAATCATCCCATGTGGAAGAGGCAAGTGATAACTGTTACAACTTTACTTTCATTTACTCTCATTGAATCTGGCTTGGGGAAGAAATGGCATAAACTCTGAACTGGGCATCATCCACACAAGAGAGTAGGGGGTGTGGGGATGAAAGGTGAGATGACAGAGGGGAGGGCAGGGTCTGGGGGGAGGGATGCTAGATGCTCACACTTCAATAAAGAGACAGGGACAGGGTAGAGAACAGAACAAGGGAGGAGGAATAGGAAGGAGGGACATATCACTGTCACAATATGTCCACTATGAAGATGTCCTGTATAATCACACCTACACAGCCTGTATTGAATTGGTTGTCCTTCCAGCAGGGGTAGGTGACAAGGGAAGAACCAAAAGAATCTAGAATTTAAAGCTCTGCAATATCTGCAACTAGGAATCAAGATATACAGGGGATGGGATAGGGAGACCCTCTCTGCCCTACCAGAAAGTTAGAGAGCAGACCAGGGGTGGGGCTCTACAGTGGGATCGCTGTTTTGGGATTGGGGTAGGGGAAAGACGGGGAGAAAATTTGTAATTCAAAAATCACATGAAAATGATTGATGTAAACAAGAAAACAAATACAATTTATTACATCAAATATGTTTCCTGTAAATGACATTGTTGGATTCTTGTTTCCAATCTATTTTGCAATCTTCTTCCATTTTATGGTGAGTTCATTCTATTCATATTCATAATTATGATTGCTAAATGTATATTTCCCTCCATCCTAGTCTCTTATACTTAGCCTTCTCTTTTTTATCCTGTTCCTCAGACACTTACTAGCTGTGTGACCTTGGGCAAGGCACTTAACCTTGTTTGCCTCAGTTTTCTCATCTGTAAAATGAACTGGAGAAGGAAATGGCAGTATCTTTGCCAAGAAAACTCCAATGAAGAGTCATAAAAAAGCCTCAACAACAACAAAAACTTTTCAAGGCAGTTTTACTTCTAACCACTGCCTTCCTAAATTTACCCTCCTTCTTATCCTGCCCCTGCTGCCTTTCTTTTAACTCTTTTCTCTCTTACTTCCCTGTTGGGTAAGATGAATTTCTCTACCCAGCTGGGTGTGTAAGTATATATTCTTCCTTCCTTGAATCAGTGCAGATGAGAGTAAGGTTCAAGTGTTACCCTTTCCCTCCTCCCATTCTTCCCTCCATTGTATAAATTCTTCCTTACACACCCCATTTATATGAGACAAGTTTTCCCCTTCACCATTCTCCCAGCATGTCCCTGTTTCTTATCCTTCCATTCTTCTCTTGAGGTCATTTCAACATAATAGAATCATACCTATGGCCTCTCTATAAGTAGACTCCCTCTAATAACCCCAGTGATGATAAAATTCTGAAGGAATACATGTGTCATTTTCCCCAAAGAGGGATGTAAGTTCTATTTTGTTTAGTCCTTTATGACTTCTCACTCATGTCTACCTTTTAACACGATTCCTGAGTCTTCTATTTGAATGAATGTCAAATTTTTCTATTCCACTATGGTCTTTTTATCAAGAATGCTAGAAAGTCTTCTATTTCATTAAATATCATTTTTCCCTCTGTAGGATTATACTCAGTTTTCCTGGGTGGGTTATTTTTGGTTGCAAACCTAACGCCTTTGCCTTCTGGAATATCATATGTCAAGTCCTCTATCCTTTTAATGTGGTGGCTACTAAATTATTTGTGATCTTGACTGTGGCTTGGCAGTATTTGAATTATTTCTTTTTGGTTGCTTCTAGCATTTTCTTCTTGATCAGGGATTTCTGGATTTTGGCTATAATGTTCTTGAGAGTCTTCATTTTTCATTTCAGGAGATTATTTGTAGATTCTTTCCATTTCTATTTTGCCCTCTGGTTCTAAGATATCTAAGCAACTTTTCTATATAATTTTTTGAAATATGATATTCAGGCTCTTTAATGGCTGTCAGGTGGTCAAATGATTTAAGAATGATCTCTCCTCAATTTATTTTCCAATTCAATTGTTTTTCTTACAAGACATTTCACATTTATTCCTATTTTTCAGGGTTTTTTTACTTCATTTTTTTTCTTGATGTCTCATGGAGTCATTAGTTTCCACTTGGCCAATTTTGTTTTTGAGGAACTTTTTTCTTCAGTTAGTTTTTGTACTTCTTTTTCCATTTAGCCAATTTTGATTTTTAAAGAGTTATCTTCTTCAAAAAATTTTGTACCTCTTACCAAACTGTTAATTCTTTTTTTTATAATTTTCATTGCTTAGCTCCAATTTACTTTACTAATTTCTTTTCTACTGTTTTTATTTGATTATAAAATTTTTTTGTTATTTTTTATGTCTTTAACTAGGAATTTTTGCTGTTTTCACGTCCAATCTGCATTTTTCTTTGAGAATTTTCCTCTAGATGTTTTCAAGTCATTCTCTCATGTGTTTGTATCTTGAGTTTTCCTGTCCCCATAGTAGCTTTTTATGTTCAGGTTCTTCTTTTTTTGTTTGCTTATTTTTCTAGCCTATCTCTTGCCTTTGGACTTTTTGTTAGTGTTGTACTCTGTCCACCTCTAGAGGGAGTCTCTGGTGTGAGCATCTGTCCTTTTATGTGCTTTTGTTGCTTTCACAGATCAGTTTGGGGGTCTGTAAATGTTCATTGCTTCCAAAGTGGTGTGATCTGAGGAGAAGTCTATTCACAACCCTCCTGGTCTACAAATTCCTGACCTGACTGGCATCTGTTGGCTTGTATGTATTTGATTTCCTGCGGACTGCTGCTGGACTCAGTCACAATTAGCCCTCTGTGAGACTCTACGTGTTTAGAGTAATCGGCTTCCCTTTGGTTTTGGTCTCTTACACTGTTTTTCTTCCATTGCAGACTTACTTGTGGAACTAAAGGTTAAATCAGAGTCCCCTCTCTGCTCTTGGGCTTACAGCCACATAGATAGATTCCTGAAACTTGTTCCTTGCTTTTTATACAGGTACAGCCTCTGGTCCTTCAAGATCACAACCATTCCTGTCCATCTTAGAACTGAGACCTGGGACTGGGTGTGGGGTGACAGAGCTAGCAGATGACACTCAATCCTACTCTCAGCATTGGTTCAGAAGTCCTCTGGGGTTTCTTTCTGCCCAAGTGTTCAGTCCCTTTACTGTCCTTAGACACTCGGTTGCTCCTACCACTGATGCTGTTGTCACAAACTATTGCTGCTTCTATTATGGTGCCACTGTTGCTTCTGTGCTGTGCTCCTGGCCAGTCCTCACTATAATGTCCTAAAACCCTTATGTCTGTCTTCCTAAGCTGCCCTGGACTGGAAAATTACTCACTGTGGCTTTCCCAGTCAGAATTCAGTCTGATACTCTTTGCTGATCATTGTAAGAGAAGATATGAGGGTGCTAAATAGAAACTGCTGTCTCGCACTTTGCCATCTTGACCCTGACTCCCCACATCCAGTCAATTCTACTTTTGTAACATCTCTCTATATGCCCCCATCTCACCTCTGACACCATCACCACCTTGATATAAGCTCTCATCTCATTGTACCTAGACAATTACAATTATTTCCTGGTTGGCTTCCCTGCCTCAAATCTCTCTCATTTCTAGGCCGTCCTCCGGTAGGATGTCATATTGATCTTCCTAAAGCACAAGTCTGTCCATATCACCCTCTATTTAGTAAACTTCACTGACTCCCAATTATAGCTAGTTCTCACTTTATGCAAATTTGACTTTATATAAAGAATTCCAGAAAAAGCCACATTCCAACAAAACAAAACATCTATTAAGTTTAATGTACAGTACTATGGTCTCTCTCTCTCTGTTCCAGCTCCTTAGTTTGGAACTCTGTGGATTTCCTCCACCAAAAAAAAAAATCTAGAAAAAAGCCCTAGAAAAGAAATCTTCCCAGTGAAAGCAGAAAAAACAGACAAGGAGAGACTTCCTAGTCCTGCTGAATGGGGACTTGGCTTGAAACCTCCAGCACTGAGAGAGGAGACATTTGCCCCTGCTACTCCCACTAAGCCATGAGACTGGCCCAATGTCTGTCTTCCCTCCCTCCGTTCTAGGGCATCTCATGTTGGTTCCTGACTGAATGTTGTCAGTCCTCTCCTGCCAGTGGCCATGTCTGGCCCCTATGTGCTGCCTTGGCCCAGCATTCCTCCTCCTGCTCTCACTTCTCTGTCCCTGCCCCCCATGTGCCCATGTGCTGACCCTTTCCCTCCACCAGCAGAATGTGGCCCCCTTTCTGCCTCTTTCCCTCCCTTCCCCAGGTCCAGAGGCAAATTCACATTACTTAAAAATTGCTTTATGTAGAGGTCTGTGTAATGGCCCGCTTATGTAAAGTGAGAACTGTCTGTATGTCCAGGATCAAATACAAAATTCTCTTTTTGGCTTTCAATGCCTTTCATAATTTGACTCTTTCCTTCTTTTTCAGTCCTCCCCTCCACTTATTCTGTTATCTAGCAATATATTTTGTTGCTTAGCTGTTTTCTCAGTCATGTCCAACCCTTTTGAGATTTTCTTAATAAAAATATTAGAGTGGTTTGCCATTTCTTTCTCCAGCTCATTTGACAAATGAGGAAACTGAGGTAAACAGGGTTAAGTAGCTTTCCCAGGTTCACACAGCTAATAAGTGTCTGAGGCAGGATTGGAATTTAGGAAGATGAGTCTTCTTGATTCTAAGCCCAGCACTCCATCCACTGTGCCACCTAGCTGCTCCATTTTAGCAATACTAACTTAGGACATTTTACCTCTGCCCTCCAGGCCTCTGAAATCTACATCCTGGTTTTCTTGGGTTCCTTTGAGACTCAGTTCAAATCTCTTCTGTAGGAGGCCTTTCCTGGTCCCTCCACCCTCACAAGTGCCCTCCTTTGATGTCACTTAACAATTACATTTTATATATGTTGTACAAATGTAATCATTTCACGTTATTTCCTCCGCTAGAATGTGAACTCCTTGAGGAACCATGTTTTTGCTCATTTGTGTATCTACAGGGCTTAGGACAGTTTCTGGTACATGAAAAGCACTCCATAAATGCCTGAGGCAGCAGAGGGTGATGTAGATATAGACAGAACAGCGGGCCTAGAGTCAGGAAGATCTAAATTCCAGTCTGTCCTCAAATACCAGCTTTGTGACCCTGGTCAAGTCACTTAACCTTAATCTGCCTCAGTTTCTTCAACTATAAAACGGGAATAACGATAGCATCTATCTCCCAGGGTGATTGTGAGTAAAAAATGAGAAAATATTTGCAAAGTTAATAAACGCTGGTTTCCTTTGAAAGTCACATAGTCAGTCACAGAAACTAGGACAAGACCCTTAGTTCTCCTTACTCTTACTTCAGTACTGGAAGCTAATCCTTTCTTAAGTAATTAATTAGAACAGAGAGAAAAATTAATGAAGGACCCATATCTCTCTGCTGAATGTCACTTAAAACTAACAATGAGAGATAGTAACAGGCTTTTGAAACTCAGTCTGAGTTCCTATTTTGTAATAGCACAAACAAAATAGATTCTTTTTGCCCTTGTTAATGAGACAAATGGCCCCAGACAATAGGTTCTAACAATAACTAGGGAAAAGATTCCAAAGACACTAAAAAAATTATTTAGAAAATCATTTAGAAGGCAAAAAAAGTCTCTGCAGCAAAACCACTAAAGGCTCTCTGAATCCTGGAGTTTTTAGCTGGTAGTAAAATGCTTATAATCTAATTGCCCGTGAGCAAGAGTTTAAAACAATATTTATGATGTGGAAAAATAGTCCATGATTTGATTTGTATAGAAGAAACATGGCTAATGAATAAATTAGATTTCCATCTCTGGCAGGAATGCTGTACGGAGGGATGGTCTCTTCAAATGGGGAGGGGAGAAGGGAGGATGCCCAACTCTACAAGAAGGGAGCACCCCACTGGGTCCTGGTTTTGCCACCCAGCAAAATGATGTCACTGGCACCATGTCAGCAACCTCAGTTGAAAACTGGAGTGCTTCAGTGGCCTGGACAAAAAAAAAAAGACACCTCCTCAAAGGGGCTTAGAATGCACCCGGCAGCTTCTCTCAACCTGGCCATGTGTGGAGCCTCACCACCTTCTCTGAGGTCTGCTCAGGTCCCTCCTCCATGAAGCTCCTTCGGCCCATACCCATCCCTCCGTTCCCTGACCTCCTGTGGCACTCACTGTCTACAACATATGTTGGGCGCCTGATTCTATTACATTTCACACTTGATTATGCATATACTGCCTTGTATTTTTTTTTGCTTGTTATTTTCATGTGTATGAGTCTTGTCTCTCCTACCAGATGGTAGGCTTCTGTGGGAAAGCACTGAACCGGGAATCAGAAGAGGTACATTTAGGTCCAGGCTATGCCATTTCCTTGATCTGAGACCTTGAGCAAGTCACAGAATCATAGAATTATTGATAATTGCTACTATTATTGTTGATAATGTTGCTGTTTTTAGTCACTTCCAGTCATGTCTGACTCTTCATGACCCCTTTTGGGGGCTTTTCTTGTCAAAGATACTAGAGTGATTTGCCATGTCCTTTTCCAACTCATTTTACATATGAGGAAATTGAGGCAAACAGGGTTAAGTGACTTGCCCAAGGTCACACAGCTAGTGTCTGAGGTCAGATTTGAATTCACATCTTTCTGCCTCTAGGCTTGGCACTCTATCCACTAGGCCACCCAGCCACCTGTTGTTAATAACAACAGCCAGCATTTATGTAGTATTACGCATTAAGTGCTTTTCAAATGTTATCTCATTTGATCTTTACAACAACCCAAGAAGGTAGGTATTATAGTATCTCCTCCCTTTTATCACTGAGGAAACTGAGGCAAACAGAAGTTATGTAACTTGCCCAATGTCACACAGCAAGTAAGTGTCTGAGGCTGCATTTGAACTCAACTCTTCCATCTCTCTGACTCCAGGCCCACGTATCTATCCACCTTTAAATGTGGAAGACACTTTAGAGTTCAACTCCTCTACTTTACAGATGAGGAAAGTGAGAACCAAAGAGATCACATGGCCTGCCTAAGGTCACATTTTTGGGGGGTCTCAATTTTCCCATCCGTCAAAAGGAATACTTGCCTTCCCTCTTTACCTTTCTTATAAAGAAATACAATCTTTGAATTCATGGCTACAGGGAATTCCCTCTACCGGGATGGGTCAGCACTTTCTCTGAAACAGTCTTACAAAAGTTACCCTAGAACACTGAAAGTTTATATGACTTGCACAGGGTTACACAGCCTGCCTTTCTCAAAGGCAGAACTTGAATCCAGGTCCACCTAGCTTTGAGGTCAGTTTCTGTCCACTCCACTCTGCCACTTGTAAAGATGAAATGAAATATTCATGAAAGCCCTATAGAAATGTAAGGGTCCTTTTCTTGGCTTCTCCCATGGGAATGAAAACAAGGGTGGGAACACAGTTGGCTGAAGGTCAGTAAATATTTCTCGAAATGAATTGAATACAGAGAAGCTCTGATACCCTAGATACCCTAGAAGGAAGCCTGAAAAACAAGAGTTACTTTCAGTGACTGAATTGGCAGCAGCTACAAAGATAATATTAGGGATGGAATTTTGCCACTTTGCATCTAGGTGAAGGGCATACTTGAACCCACTCCTGCCAACTAGTCCAGAGGGTTTCTTACAATCATGGCCTCTTAGGCATGCAATTTGGGAATTTCAGGGCCTGAAGGAGTGATGATAGAGACTTTCCCATCAGAGTACAGCAAGGTTGCTTACGTGTACTTGTGTGCAGTAGAAACACACAGTATAGTAGTTTGATTTTCAAAACCTTTATAAAAGAAGTGAAGGTTCGGTTCAGTCATTTCTGGCTAAAGATGTAGGGTTATTTTAAATTAATTATATAGGGTGCTAAGGGAGGACTAGCACCTCTGATACAAGATCTTGCTGCACCCTTTCCAAGAATGCTAATCCACTTTTGGTATCTACCTTCACCAAACTTTCACTGTGGCTCTAAAAAGTTGTAGCATACACAATGGTCACATCCCAGCACAACCATTTTGGCAGATGGGCTAAGCCAGGTTAAGAGTAACTGACAGACCTGAAACCAGTTGTTGAGTTAGGAAAGTTGTCTACCCAAAACATAAGTGAAGACTTCTCCCAGCAGAATGGGTGGATGAGAACAATTTGTTCCAACAGTCCTGAAGGTGGTTGAAGCTGATGCTGTGAAGCCTTACAGCTTAGTCAGATATCAGACATCCAAGGTCATCCACTGCATCTTGGACCATTGTCATTCAGCTCTACTTTTGTCTTGCCACTGGACTTTTATGACTCTGGAAGAGAGGGTGAGATTGACAACTTTGTGCAACTCTGCCTCATTTAAATCCAATTTACACGCAAGTCAAGATATCATTCTATGATGTCATTGGTCCTCTTTGAAATGAAGGATGAACAATAGTTCTTCATACTATAACTGCACATTCTTCCGACTCACCTTTAAAGGACACTGTGGACATTGTTATGGGAGGGCAAATTAGTTGAGGGAGTATAGTTCTTTACCCTGAGGCAATACTCATTCCTCTTATTTTGGTGTGTTAAGGAAGCTGATTATCTTTTCATTCATAATCAGAGCTGTAACTCAGGTGGAGTGACTAGAATTCCTCTTCAAGGCTCTTAGAGACACACAGCACTTTCATTCCTTCTGCAACCTAGAAACAACAGACCTTAGCTCTTCTATAGCAAAAGTACTTAATAAAATTATAATGTGTTTATCCTGTTGTTAAAGAGGACCAATGACATCATGGAATGATGTCTTGACTTGTGGGTTAACTGGATTTAAGTGAGGCAGAGATGCACAAAGTTGTCAGCCTCACTCTGTCTTCCAGAGTTGTCAACATCTAGTGACAAGACAAAAGTCAAGATGATTTACTATGGCCTGAGTGAATGACCTTGGTGTTTCTGATGTCTGACCAAGCTCTTAGTTCTCAACAGTACCTGCTTCAGTTGCCTTCAAGGTCGTTGGAACAAATTGCTCTCATCTGCCCGTTCTGTCAGGGAAGTTTTCACATGCTTGGGATAGATACCACCCCCCCCCCCCCAACTCGCTGAAAGGTTTGAGGACTGTCGGTTACCTTCAGCCTGGTTTAGCCATCTGCTGAGACAATTTTTTGGGGCATGATCATTGAACATGCTACAGCTTCTTGGAGCCCCAATGAGAGTTGGGTGATAGGTGGACACCAAAGGTATATGTTCAAAATTAAAACAGGAAACTAGTAGATGCCAGGCTTGAGCCAGAACTAGCATAGGGTGACCAGACTTGGGTCTTGCATGTGAAGGCACAGTTCCTATGATGAAAGGTGTGCAGTTCACCCTTTTCCCCCGGGCACCAGTCACTTGAGTGGCTTCTTTACCCGTTCTAGGCTACCATCGCCCTACCACCCATTCCCTAGGATACTATGACACTGAGTCTGAGGAAATACAGCAGGAATCAGGATAAAGGAAAGTTTTCCTGGAGTAGTATTAGAGTATAACAAATAATGATATTATTGATTAATTTACATTTATTGTTGTTCAATCATTTCAATCATGTTTGACCCTTTGTGACCCCATTTGGGGTTTTGTTGGCAAAGATACTGGCATGGTTTGCCATTTCCTTCCTCAGCTCTTTTAACAGCTGAGAAAACTGAGGCAAACAGGGTTAACTGACTTGGCCAAGGGTCACACAGCTAAGTATCTGAGGACAGATTTGAATTCAGGAAGATAAGACCATCATTTCCCTCTCTCTAATCCTTTCTCACCACTCCCAACCACCTCCTCTTCCTGACTGGCTGATTTCTTTGAAAGACACCAATTTCATAGCTATCTTTGACTTCTCTCTTGGCACAGTATAAATAACTGATCAGTTCCTATAAATTCTACCTAAGCAAGGCTTTTCTCATTTTTCTCTTCCTTCCCAGCCCCTCTGTCTCCTTCCTAGTTTAGATTCATATAAATTTCATTTGGGATATTGCAATCTCCTGTTTCTCTCTCTCTCTCTCTGTCTCTGTCTCTCTCCCCCTCCCTCCATCCCTCTCTCTCTCTCTCTCTCTCTCTCTCTCTCTCTCTCTCTCTCTCTCTCTCTCTCTCTCTCTCTCTGTGTGTCTCTCTCTCTGTCTCTCTCCCCTCTCTCTCTATCTCTGTCTTTCCCCTCTCCTCTCTCCATTGTCCATTAATCCTACATAAGTGATCTTCTTAAAGCATAGTTCTCATGTCACCTACTACCCCCTTCAAAAACCTTTCAGTTTCTACAAATTATACCAAAACTCCTTATCCTGATATTCAAAGCCTTGACATTTACGCTTGAATTCCAATCTACTTTTCTAACCTTATCTTCTACCTATGACCTATATTCCAGATAAACAGATCTACTTGCTGTTCCATCAATATCTCTCTGTACTTTCCCACTACCAGGCCTCAAAGGTGGTTTGAGCACCTTCGGTTCAGTCATTGTATAGGATAAGTCTTGTACAGGAAGGTCCTAAGTATCTGATAAGCCCCATTCCTGCTTTCTGGAATGCACTCCCACCCATTCTTCATCCATCAAAGGCTGACCTGTTTAACATGAGGTCCATGTTAAATATTACTTCTTCCATGAAATAATCTTTGATGATCTTACCTAAAGGAAAGGATGTGCAGGTAAACATTTTGGCTCTCCAAAAAATATTTGCGTGAGACATACTTTTAAGCTTAATTTGTCTTACTAACATTTTAATCGTCACATTCTTAAGTTTACACAATTAATAAAGCAATAAGTTAAGAATAGATTTGTAGCACTTGATGATTTTCAAGGTGTAAATGTACACTGAAAATTCAACAATAAGCTCTCATAAGCCCTGATTTATACATATTTCTGAATTGTTCTAAATCCCTCTGCACTTTGGGGCATAAAAATATTCTTGTTACATTCACATCCCATGATATGTTTAGCCATTCTCTACTTTATGGGCACTCATTTTGTTTTCAGTCTTTTGTCATCACAAAAGTAATGCTTTGAATATTTTGCTCTGTATGGGACCCTTTTTTTCTGGAGGGCTTTGACCTTTCTGCAGTGGTCAGTGAAATTTGCTTAATTGAATCATCCTCAGCTTAATATAGGTTTCTTCCATTTTTGTTGAGGCAGTAAGGAATTGTTAAGCCTTCACAGTGTCCAAAGTCCTAAGCTAAATTCCTTAGACCTTGAGGATTTTGCTCCTTTTGTATGAAAGGAAGGAAGGAAGGAAGGAAGAAAGAGAAGGAGAAAGGGAAGAAGGAAGTAAGGAAGGGAGGGAAGGGGGAAGGAGAGTGCAAGGAAGCAAAGAAGTATTTAACGTCTACTATTATAACAGCAATAATGCTACTATTACCAGGCACTGTACTAAGTGATGAAAATACAAATTCAAATAGACAAGACAGTGCCTGGCCTCAAGGAGCTTACATTCTAATGGGGAAAGGAAAAATATCAAAATATAAAGGGGAACTGGAAAGTATGTATGTGGTGCGGGAGTATAGTAGGAACATAGTAATTAGCAAGCAAGTGGAAGAGTCCACCAAGCTGGGAATAAAGTGAGCAAAACCTGGGCCCCTCATGAAGTTGTGATCTGCTCTGAAGGGTCATCAACCAGGAGAGTGGGCCTCAGGGGAGAGGTTTTTCCAGGGTAGTTGGTAAGGAAATGGAGAAGTCCATTCATGGAATGGACATGACATTGATATAGTCTCTGCATATCTCCTCTGAGAAGTCTCTGCCTTGCCAACTGGGATGAGGACCACAGCAGATGTCAAACTGCAGTTTTCCCCCCAGAAGGAGTGTTGGCAAACTGTCACCCCAAAGCACCTTAAATATTGCAAGTAGTTGGGCTCTGGAATTGGTATTGAAAATTGCAATGTTTCAATGAAGTTGTATAATTTGGACAATTCCTAATTCAGAAGACATTCCTGTATCTATCCGTTTGCTTCCCATTCTTGACTCCATTTCAAGGGTGTGCTGGAGTTAGCTTGAACTGGCTCCCAAGAGCTGACTATTGCATTTTCACTGTGAGTATTAAACCTCAGAAACTGATAAATGCTACAAATCAAGGCTTGATTTGTGGTTTTGTTGATTGTCTATATTTAAGGAAGTCATGGAGGAAATGTTAATAATAAAGATTAAACTTTAAAGTATGTCATATAGATTCCCCACCTACCCACCCAGAGAATCAGTTGTTCATTTCCCAACATGCCCCTGCCCCACTTCTACTCTCCTTCTCCACCCATTGAAAGGCTAGCCACAGAGAAAACTGAACCAGATAATGGTTTGACTACTGTAGAGTACAAGTAAAATCATTATCAACACCCTTGTCGTGACATTATGTACTTTTAAACCAACCTAAAGAAAAAAATAGGTTTTTTGGCTTCCACATCAAATGGTTAACTCAGACTGAGCTTGGAGTCTTCTAAAACCTGCCTATTTTTTTTACACAAACTCTTGTCTAGCCAAACGCCCCTGCTTTCTATTTTTGTGGTTAACTTTTTGAACCCAAATACATCATTTTACATTTATCTCTATTACATTTCATTTTATGAGGTCCTGCCCATTATTCTAGCCTGTCAAGATCTTTTTTCATCCTGATACAAGATTTGCTATCTTTCCCAACATTGTTATAGCTATAAACCTTGTGACTGTGCTATGTAGGCCTTCATCTATAGCACTGATAAAAATGTTGAACATGGGGCCACGGGCACACTCTTTATACTCTTCTTAAATGATTTTTTCCTTTTTTTCCCAAAAGTTTCATTCATTTTATTCTGAACTTAAGAAATAAAACAAGTATTTTCATAAGATAGTAGAATGGAAAAAATATGATTGAACACAAAACTGCACATTTATTATGTACAGCTTGCTATTCCTTTTAAATATATAATAAAGTTATCATAGAACTTTTTTCTTCCCCACTCCTTGCCCTAGAGATTGCTAATATTAGACACAAATACGTGTGTTTTAATATGCGTATATATACATATGTGTATATATGCATATATACATATCTATATCTATAAATAAAACCATTCTATACATACTTCTGCTTATCTTTTCTTTCTCTGGATGCAGATAGCAGCTTCCTTCATCCTTCTTACACCTTTCTTGCCACTCCACCCCTCTTGATACCCCGCAGTTCAGTGACCCTGGTCTTCTTGTGGTTCCTCTCACAAGACACTCTATTTCCAAACTCTAGACATCCTCACTGGCTGTACCTCATGCCCAACATTCTTTCCTTCCTCCTCCTCACATTCTGTCTTTGCTGGATTCTTTCAAGTGCCAAGTAAAATCCTACCTTCTACAAGAAGTTTTTCTTGATACCCCTTCATGCTATGCTTTCCTTCTATAGATTGTATCTGGTATATATATGTGGTTTGTACACAGTTGCTTTCATGCTGTCTCCCCCACTAAACTGTGAACTTCTCTGAGGCATTACCTTCCTTTGCATCTACAGTGTTTAGTACAGTCCTTGTGGGGCTTAAGAAATGCTTATTGATTGACTGATCATCTGGCCGGCATTTCACTAGAGATCGCACTGTGGGTAAATGTAAGTCTATTAATCACTACAGTTTGAGTTTAGTCATTCAACCAATTCCAGATGTACCTGTCCTTTTCTCTTTATCTTGTCTACAAGGAGAGCATAAATAACTGTTTTCTTTGATACGAATAATTCTTATTGAACCCATGCTTGCAGTTAGCAATCACTGATTCTCTTTCAATAAATTCAAAAATCATCCTTTCAATATTTGCTCTAGAATCTTGCCAGTTAAAATCATCAGACCATTGATAGAATCCTTCCCTTTTCGGAAAGTGTATCCTTATGCAGTCCTGCAAACACTTTTCTTCTCCATGACTGTCAATGATAGTGACCCTCCTACTGAATCTGCCCTTCTTTCAGTTCTCATCCAGGTCTATTGAATTAAATTCTCTGGTGGCAGCTAAGTACTTTCTTAACCTCTCCTTAGGACATATGTTTGACCATTAGGAATAGTCATTTGCCACCAGATCATTAATGAAAGGGATCACGAATGATCTGGCTATTTAGGTTCTTTCCTATGGAAAGAGAACAGGACTGGAAATTTGTATGCCCAGGGGGTGCTGGCAAACATTTAACAATCATTTTTTTCTGGGGGAAAATGTACACAAGACACACTTTTTAAAAAATTTTAAATCTTAACTTATTTTCTTGGTTATATCATTCATTTCCACAAGGTTTTGAGTTACTAATTTACTCCCCTTTTTGTCCCTACCCCCCAGCCCAGAACATTGATCCCACTGTAAGACCCCTCC
>JAQQSW010005242.1:0-14244 GCA_028646575.1 Pseudocheirus occidentalis | reverse complement strand
AGAAAATTTGTAACTCAAAACCTTGTGGAAATGAATGATATAACCAAGAAAATAAATTAAGATTTAAAAAAAAAGAATAAAAAAAAAAAAAGAGTCTGAGGTTGGATTTGAACTCAGGTCCTCCTGACTCCAGGGCCGGTGCTCCACTGTACCACCTTGCCACCCCAATGAGAAAACTGAGGCTCAGAACTGTCAAGAGACCTGTCCAAGGTAACACAGCTAGCCAGTATCAGAGGCAGATTTGAACCACGGTCTTCCAGACTAACTCCAATGCTCTATAGGACAGTGGATAGAACAAAGGCCTTGTTTTCAAGGACCTTAGAATTCAATTGCCAAAAGGGACAAATACACAGTAATTAGAATACAAGACCCAGTGATATCGGTACAAAAAGAGAGGCCTGGCAAGGAGGCAGGAGAAATTATTTAAAAGGGAGATCGTTTCTAAGTGCAGGAAAGGCAGGACAGCTTGGGAACAGCTTCAATGAGTTAGTCTTCAGCAAGAAGAGATGTGACCAGGTGGTGTTGGCTACTGCATCTGAAAGAACAGGGTGAGTCAAGTCACAGAGAGAGGAGGGTGTCAAGATAAGGACTGGCCAGCCTCACTTGGCTGCAGTGTGAATGAGGAGTGTGAGGAGCCTTGAATGTCAGAACAATGATACTAACAGCGGACATTCCTATGGCTCTTTGAGGCTTGCAACATAATAATCATGAAAGGGCAGCTAGAAAGTTCAATGACCAGAGCTCTGGGCCAAGGATTGGGAAGACCTGAGTTCGAATGTGACCTCAGACATTTACTAGCTGTGTGACCCTGGGCAAGTCACTTAACCTCTGTCTGCCTCAGTTTCCTCATCTGTAAAATGGGCTGGAGAAAGGAAATGGCTGTAAAATGGAGAAGAAAAAGTATCTTTGCCAAGAAAACCCCAAATGGGGTCATTCAGGCAGACACAACTGAAAACAACCGAACAACAAAGTGTTTTACAAACACGTATCCTCCAGGGGAGATGGAAGGTAGATTATTATCTCCATTTTACACATGAGGAAACAAAGTGAAAAAGGTTAAGTGATTTGCCCAGGTTTCCCTGCAGCTAGTAAGCCAAAGATAAAGGTTGTCTACCAAGATCTACACAACTCCATCCAAACCTTCTATCTGCTGTGCCACCTAGTGGTTGTATCTTGACTTACACACATTGTCTCACGTGGCGTGTTTGCACCTACATTCAGAAGGTCAGGGGGGAAGCCACTAGAAGTTGGAGAAGCCCAGTTTCTCTAAAGATCAGGGCAGCTCGTACAAAAAGGTAATGAAGCCAGAACTAGGATCTGGGAAGACTACTAGAGACCTACTCTTTCCCCAGGTAGCCAAGGAGAGCTCAGTTACTAGGGAGCAGAAAAAAACAGAAATAAGAACTTTAGCTTTCTGGCAGAGCCAGAAAGACCTGGGTACAAGTGGTACTCAGGTAGCTGCAGACAGATATCTGGGGTTCAGGGAAAGAACCAGAGACTGGGAGAACTAAAGGGAGCTTTGAGAATTTGAGGGAGTTGAAATTGAACAGTCTGACACTGTCTTATCTGACTCACTTTTTTCCATGCTTTCCCACAAATTTTCTATTTAGGATCCATCTTCCACAACGTTCTGGAAACCTTCCTCTGCTTCCTTAAGTCCCTTGGGCAAACTATTATGGGACCATAGTCTGAGGGTGAGGAACAGCCCTTATCCCAATTAATCACAAAAAGCCCAGACATTGGATGGATTGAAATGAATGGATTGAATCCATTTATGAAATTTAAACTAGATATGAATGTCTTTAATCAATCTGAAAGGATTGAAGTGGCTCTTGTGAAGACAGATGATGCCATAGAGGAAATAACTTGGATTGACAGGAGAAGAACAGGTCATGCCTTTTGTGTGACTCATCAAAACCTACTTCAGCATTAGTCATTGATCTGGAAGCTAAGGATTCCAGGTTTCTGGGATGAAATTGCTCTTAGAGGTAGGAGAGAAAGTGCTTCTCTTTCTTCTCCCCCTTCCAATTGGCTATGTTATTGGAAAGCTGACTGACAGGAGACAATGCATCCTCCAAGGAGTAGAGAGAGGCATGATGAGAACAAAAAGGTCCTCCCAAAAAGAGAACTAAGTCTCTAGAGATAGGATTGATCAGGTTATGGTGTGGGAACTTTGGAAGGTTAGAAGACCTGAACAGCCTGTGAGTATTGGCAGTAGGGCAGCATGACAGACTGTGGTGTGTCTTGTTCATGGAACAGCAAGGAAGTCAGTGTGTCTGAACAAAAGTATGCATGCTGGGGGGATTATCAGGTGTCAGAAGGCATACTGAAGACCACTTGGACACATGGAAGAAAGGTAGCTTTGGAATTCTATAACAGCAGCAATCTTTACAGTCTTGAACAGTGGTTCTCAATCTTCCTAATGCCGTGACCCTTTAATACTCGTATGTGGGCATATCTGCATGTGGGCAAACCTGCCTGGAGATGGATAGAGGAGCCATGTCTTGGTTCCTAAGACCATCGGAAATATGTGTTCTCCAATGACCTTAGGCGACCCCTGTAAAAGGGTCATTCAACCCACAAAGGGGTTGCAACCCACAGATTGAAAACTGCTGGTCTAGAAGAAAGCTACTAATTACTCCACAAAGGGAGAAAAGGACTTCCATTAGCTAGGAACTATTAGTGATCCCTTGGGCAAATGAGTCTTCTATGCAGATGCTTGACTACTTTTTTTTAACTATATATTTGGGCCCACTCTTCACAGGGACCATGTGTGCATAAGGAGCAAGTATGACCCTATTTTAAGAAGGGGAAGATTGTTTTTGTAAGAACTGTCCATGTTATACTTATTTAATAAATACCCTTTCTAAAAGCAAATTAAGTTTGCCTGAGAACCAATGCTAAGTACACTGGTGGGGGCTCATGAGCAACAGTACCAGAAAGTCCAACCATCTTAGGGTTAACCTAAGGAGAGAAGTAGTCAGTCATTCCCTGGGGATCAACTCCAATGATTTGGGTTCATGTTAAAGGGACTTTAGAGGCTATCCAATGAAACTCCCACCTCATCTCATAGGTGAGGAAACTCAGACACAGAGGTGAAGTCACTTGCTCAGCGGCATACAGTTAATGTTGGAGGTGGGATATAAATCAACCTTTAACTTCGGTCAGTCAGTCAATATG
Organism: Pseudocheirus occidentalis; assembly: GCA_028646575.1. Taxonomy (NCBI): domain Eukaryota; kingdom Metazoa; phylum Chordata; class Mammalia; order Diprotodontia; family Pseudocheiridae; genus Pseudocheirus; species Pseudocheirus occidentalis. The sequence goes on along the minus strand of JAQQSW010005242.1, from coordinate 11,064 downwards.
CATTTAAGCGTCTGCTGCATGCCAAGCGTTACAATGCTCTTTCTTTCAGGTCATAATTGATCTTTTGATGGTATAACTGTTGGAGGAGGGGAATTGCATTCTTCTTGGCTTAAGATGAAAAATGCCATTTTAGAAAAAGCCTCCATTTCAATATAAATAACCAGACAAATCTAATCCCTTATGTTGTTCCTTCCTGGGACAAGAAAAACCAAAAGACAGAATCTGACTTGAACTGGACCCTGAAGCAGGCTGTCAGGTTAGGAAGCCTTTGTCAACCCAACAAGCAATACCCTCAATGACTGTGTGGTTATCAACCTTACAATGATTATGTCTTTTCTGTATGTTCTAAGTGTTGAAGTTTGGGGTCTAGGGGTGCTCAAGACCCCCAAATACCAACACAATTGCCACGCCAGGTCCTGCTGAATGAATTCAACTCAAGTCTTCTCTCAAAATAAAACAAAGTTTATTAAAGATTAGTCATATTGGGTAGACTCTTAAGGAGCCTAAGTATTTGTGATATAGACAAGTGGGCCAGAACAATGTGACACAGACTGAGCTAGATTGAATCTGAGCACCTTCATGGAGGCAAGATGGATCTTATATAGAGGAAAATTGTGGGAGGGATCTAGGGATGTTCTAGAGGAGGGGTTTGGGGAAGGCCTTGAGGAGGAGTCTAAGGAGGATCTTGATGGAACTGGGGGTCAGACTCCATGAACCAAGACAATGAGATTTTGATGGGATCAACAGTGGGAAACAGCTTGAGGCAACACACAATGAAGGGCTAGGCTAGTTTTAGGGTAACAGATTTGGTCAAAGATATTTTGATAGGATTAAAGGTGGAGATAACCAGGTGGAGGGCTTGGCTAGGTTAAGGGTAACAGAGATTCAATCATAGTGATAATAGAAGGCTTATGGCCTTAGGCAATGCCAGATCCAGTGAGAAGATTCAAAGAGAGTTCAAGGGGGTTCCTGGAGCTTGTGCCCCATCAAAACCACACCCTCAATGACTGTCTGGCTAGCAACCCAGAACGATGATGTCTTTTCTGTATGTTCTAAGTACCTGTTGGGAAATGGCCCATATTCAGAAATCCAGGCTTCTTTTCTGCCAACCTCTAGCTTGGAACTATGCATGAAATAAAGCCTTTTACTGACAACTCTAAATTGTAAGCAGTGAGTTTTCTTCCAGTCACATTTTGGGTGATGTCTTGATCTTGGTTCCTTAATGACAATTAAGGAGGTGGCAGAAAGGGGTATCCTGCTGGACTGAGGTTCATCCCATCTTTCTAGAGAGGAAACATATTTCTTCTGAAGCCAGCTGTGGGCAGGGAATGGGGAGGGGCACCATGGTCAAATCAGTCGTTGACTTTTCACAGAAGAGGGAGAATAAAATTACCGAATAGGACCAATGGTTCAGAAATGCTGCCATGAAGCCTGGACTTGGAGACCAGAAGATCCGGGTTAAAGTTCTAGCTTCCCCACTTTCTAAAGGGGTGACACTGGGGGAGTCATCACTTCTTTCAATGTCCTTTTCTATAAAGAAGAATAACCTTTACCCCATATTACAGGTGATTATGAGAAAAGTGCTCATAAAGGATTGTAGAAATGACTCATTTCTACAAGACAGGTACTGGATTTACAACTTCGTGGGCACAGGGAACTCCCAGATGAGTGAGAGAAATTATTATTAATAACCAATGATTTGAGCAGATCCAGAGTACTCCCTTTTTCTAAAGTCTCTGTCTCAAAGCTCAGTCTGGAAGGACAATTTACTGATAATCAGACTGAATTAACACTCTTCAATCTTGGTTAGACCCCACCCAATTTAATCTAAGGCAGGGAAGCCCACCCTCTACACAGGTTTAGGTGAGAACAAATTCTTTGATTAGATTTCTCCAAGTTGGACAATTTAGAAGTAAAAGAGTGATCAAAGTTACATTCCCCCCACCCCACCCCAGCCCCTCATTAAAACAGGTTCACCTCTCATTATAATACCCCCCACCCTTTTCTCTCATTAATTTTTAGCCAATCAGAGTTGATTGCCACCCTCAGGAACACCTCCTCTTCCAAGGGCATATAAACTGTGAGTCCACCACCACAAGAGGTCTGTGGTATTCAAGAGGGTCACGGACCCTTTTATTCACAAAATGCAAGCATTATTAATAAAATTAATCATTAATTACCCAGAAATTATGCCTCTTGAACTTTATAAACGGCACATGAGGAAATTCCCTCTCCTGGGGCACCCTGGCTCCTTCTAAAGCAGGAGTTCTTAAACTGGGATCCAGGAAATTGTTTTTTTCAACTGTATTTCAATCTAATTGGTTTTCTTTACATGCCCCTGCATTGTATCTTAGGAGGTAAAAACCATCATTCTGAGAAGGCATCCACAGACTCCAACAAGCCTGCCCAAGGGGTGCATGAGGTTAAGAAGCTCTGCCTTGAGCCTTTGAGTTGCCTAAAGCAGGCGTATCAAATCCAAATATTAATGGGGGCCACTTAGAAAACCACATATTAACATTATCTACATTTTATTGTATTTTTATTTTGTTAAATTTACATTTTAGTGTTTGACACCTCTGGTCTAGATCACTTCTTCCAACATTTATATTGTTGTTTTTAAAATTTTAACCAGACTTGTGGTTTCATTGATTTATGAACTCCTAGTAAGGAAACCTGCTCTAGAAATGAGTATCTTCTTCTCCTACTCCCACAATTTATGGGGCAATAGGGAGGTTATGTGACTTGCTCAGGGTCACTCAGTCAATATGTTTGGATTTTGAGGCTGACTCTCTATCCACTTCAACTAATTGCAGGAGCCAGTATTCCAAACGAGGTCTTTCTGATTCCAGGTCCAACTTTCTTTCTAGTCGTTTCAGTTGTGTCTGACCCCATTTGGGGTTTTCTTGTCAAAGATACTGGAGTGGTTTGCCATTTCCTCCTCTGGCTCATTTGACAGATGAGGAAACTGAGGCAAACAGGGTTCAGTGACCTGCCCAAGGTCACCCAGCTAGTACGTGTCTGAGGTCGAATTTGAACTCAGGTCCTTGTGATTCGAGGTCCAGTGCTCCGTACACTGAACCACCTAGCTGCCCTCAGCTTGCTGAGCAGGGATGGAGGATGAGGAATGGCTGCTGTGGAAATCACTTATCTTCTGAGGCGGCTTCTTAATGACAACATACACAGATTCATTAAATACAATTGGTTTCAAAGCTTTATTTTCTATTGTCATGGTTCAAATGCAACACTTTTTATACATGCAAAGACCCGCAGGATGAGGCCGCCATTTCTCTAGGTCACCACCTCTTTATTGCTGTCCTGGATCACATTTTCAAAACAGCCTTTTTTCTTTTTTCTACGAATAGGAAATTCTTCTGTGGTAAAATATAAAAGGACTTCTTTACATCCGATACTTTGTAGGGCAAAGGAACTCCTGGAAAAAAACTGCTAGCATCCCAAAGCAAAGATACACTCTTTTCATTTACATTTAAAAATATAGGCCTTTGTGTACTGATGCGCTCTCTATAACCTGACTGGGGGTCCTTTGTAGGGTGTCTAAAGTGCCCATGAGTTGGAATAGATCTGTTCAGAGTTCACAGAACTAGCCTGCCTGCCCATAAGGCAACAATGAAAAGCACGGGTGTTAGGACAATAGAATTGTTTTTCTAGCAGAACTCAATTTCCATCTGCTGTCACTGCCTAAATCTCTGAGGCATGATCATAGCAGAAATATTAGAAAATATAATATATATATATATTTTAAAAACCTGACAAAGCATTCTTGGGAGTCATATTCATACAAGGACGTGACACTGAGGAGGGTGACGTTACTTAGCAAAGAAATGTGGTACAAAATATTTTTTCTAACACAATATATTAATTTGGGGTGCTCCATATTTACAGGTTCCATAAGGCTATCTGGAATGAGATTATTAAAAAGAATAGATGCTCTGTACAGTCTGTAATATGCTAGGACACAGCTGGCAGGGAGAGCACAGGCTGCTGAGATCAGGGACCACTGCTCTTTCCTTCCTTCTTCCTCACCCCCATCTCTCTCCATAGGAAACTGGGTAAAATCCCATTCCCAGGAAATTTGGAGCGTGTATTCCAGAAATGATCTCCCAAGTGCTTTGGGAAGTGGGAAAGAAAGGGAAGATGGGAGAGCATCTCTTTGGAGCCCTGGCCTTCTACTTTTAAGAGTTAACATCCTCAAAGTCTCCTCTACTACATTTCCTGAGTATAGCACTGGAGTCTATGCCCACCGGCCTTCATTGCCTGCTCCACATCCATCTCGACATCAGAACCATGCTCAGAAATCAATGTCTTGGGTCCAACATGAACTTGTTCACAGTCTCTTCTTGGATAGAGCAACTCCTCCCTTAGTAATGGGCATATCCCAACAACCATTTGGCAGGTTCTGGGTTTGCCTGCCCAGGGCACTGATCCCATTCAGATTTGGGCATCGCCTTCTTGGCACAGGACCACTCATCTCATTCATCATCCCACCACAGCCATTGGCTCTCAGCCAATTAAGGATAGGTGTCCACTGCCTAGGGAAGGTTGGGGTGTGGGTCCCTCCCTACCACCATGCTGAGAATACCAGAAAGTTACACTTGGTTCCCTCCTGGACCATTCATTTCTAGTCACTCCACAATACTGTTCTCTTGACACTATGGTCCAGCACACACCATGGGGATTTTTAGCTGTGAACTATAAGGAAAAAGGCACATTGAGATACTTTGGGGTGACTTCTCTTCTTTACCCCCAACCTCCCTTCCCATTTAAGCTTGGCCAATTTTGAAAGGGATGATCCCCAAATAGTTAAGAGATGTACTTGGTATCTTGCTCCTGTTCCCCCAAATCACACATTGGGAAAAACCCAAATAAACAGAGTTTTCAAAAGCCAGTGACCCAACCAATGGGCTTGCCTGCTCTTGGGCTGGGCCACTGGAAGCATTCTATTTGTGTCTTTACTTTCACTAGGGACTCATTTCCCAAAATCCAAGAGGCAGAGAAGAGACTTGGCCTGAGGAGTCCTTGATGAAAACATTTAGATCAGGAGTGAGCCATGTTTTCCCTCCTCTCCCTGGGCCCCAATTGGGGAGTTCCTGGGGTTATCTATTGCACACACTTAAGGATATTTGTAATTATGCACCGAGCCTCTGCTAAAAGATTAAAAACATCAATTGATAAGGCAGCCAGCAGCTAGTTTGGAGGGCTGGGGTTTCTTCCAAATAATTTCTTTCTAGGGCTTCTTGGAATCGCTTGCTCAACTGATTTCGTTTAGGGACCTCAGGAATCAAATAGGTTGGCCTCTATTCTCTCTCCAATGATGTAACAGAAAGATGAGATTCATGGAAAACATATGAAGGATGAACGGATTGTCACAAAAATAAAACCCAAAAAGCAAAAAAACCAAAACAAACAAACAAAAAACCCACCAGATATCATTGGTCTCTGGGGCTTAGAAATTGTCCCAGGTTGATGGCTGTTTCACAAGGCAATTAACAACCTGGACTCTTGGGCTCATGCCTGCAACACAAGGTTTCTGTTTGGGCAGAATTCCTCAGGAATCTGTAGAGTCCTAATTGGACATTAGCGGCCATATTATTGCAGGGTTAGAGTTTCCCAATGGGGTTTCCCAGGCCAGAGTCCAAGTTTAGATGGCAGACAAAGGACAAAAGGACAAAGGTCTCTTGCTCATTGGGATCCACAGCTCCAAGTAGTTGGCTATCGCCAACAGATGGAAGAGAAAACTGCAGGTGAAAGTGATTTCAATATGGCTTATGGGCTCCTCGAAGAGGGAGGTATTGGTCAAGAGGAAAATAACTGAATTGCCTTTAAAACGAATGAAACCTTTTAAAGCAATCAGGTTTCCAGGCTACATTGAAGGCCAGACTTCCAAAGAGGGCCCATGCCTGGAGATAAAACTGGTGGATATTTCTGGGAGTCATGGAGACCACTCCCAGTCTAGCCCCAATGCCCAAGGCCCACTTCGACAGAGAGCTAAGTCAAAGGTAGCTATGTCCTAGCTAAACCAGGAGTGGGCCAGTCACTAGGGTGTTGGTGAGGGATTTGTAAGCATCCTCATTGCTGCATTTAGCAAAGACAAAAATTAAAGAAAGCAGTGGGGATTATCTCATAGCCATGAGCAACGGTTCCTTTTTAGCAGCATTAGAAAATGGCTGAAAACGGAAAGTTTTCAAAATGAGGGACTTTCAAGGTTAAAGTCCCAAAGGACAGTTCTGCTGCCATGAATCTGGTGAATTCCAAGAAGGAACTGAAGCTTTTCTTCCTGGCCATGAATCTCACTCTGCAGGCCTATGAGGTTTGGAATAAAGGACATTTCTTACTCCCAACTTAAATACTGTCCAGTGGATGTCATCACACTGACCAAACACAGAGGGCCACATCCCAGTGTGGGTTCACTGCAGCCAAGTGCCCCTTGATCTCATCCCAGGCTGGAAATGTAAACACAGGAGCTAATGAAGAGAAAGAATTCTCTGAGGAGCTAATGTGGGAGCCATTTAATGAGACTGTTGACTGGAAAAGCCCTCCAGTGTTGGCTATTTCCACATTGCTGCAAGAGGAAAGATACAAATTAGGACTTAAAATGAATACATAGCTGGAGGGTGTGTGTGTATGTGTGTGTGTGTGTGTGTGTGTGTGTGTGTGTGTGTGTGTGTGTCCCCTAAATAGCCACCTTTCTCTGAATCCACTTACTTCTGAAACATGGGAGCTACCTGTGCATAGGTATTACTGGATCCTCAGAGTTGAGCTCTCCATGGAGGTCACCTCTAAAATGAGATCTCTTAGGGGACAGCCCCCATTAAATATACACTAACTAGCCAATGGAGCAGTTGGTTGTTGGGCAAACACCAAAGGAAATGTGGTAAGGGGTGATAAAAGAACACAGGCCTCCATAAAGCAGATGTATAATGTAGAGTTCAGACATGACTGAATCTGGAGGAAGACAAATCAACAGTGTCTCTTAACAGGACCTAGCAGAGGAGCTGAAGAGAATGATCTCATCGCACATTCCTGTCCTCCTGGAAATCCAGAGCTTCGATGCTTGAAATTCTTCAACTGGGAAGGAGGGAGAGAAGGTTTCACTAGGAATCCATTGCTGGGATTTCAATGACCATGAACTTGAGGGAATGGGAGAAATACAGACATCCTGGCACCTTTTGTCTTCCTCCCATCAGACAAGGCAGAGACGTGTATGTTCAAGTTATCCCAGTGGAAGGCGAGAGTCCACTCTCATTTCCCGGGGTGGGGCCAAAGAACACATTGTACTCCATCTACATCGCAGAAGACTTCAGCCCCATGATGCTCTGTGGTTGTGGAAGCTGCTGGCATTTGCCTCTTCACGGTTTCTTTTAAATGGGGTTGGCACAAAGTTTGCGGCCGCTTATGGCCCACTAAATGGCTGTGTGTATAGGTGGCCCCCATTGGTTAGCTGGGATATTGGGTGTCAGATAGGAGGGGATGCTATTAGGCAAAGCTTACATACCCAAAAGGCAGAAACCTAGTATCCCTAGAAATTGTAGAGGAAGGCAGTTCGTGGGCACTTTTGCTTTAGAAAGGGAGTGGACAAAGGGAAGCCACAACGTCTCAGACCATCCCTCTCTCAGCTCTAGTCCTAGAGGGTGAGAATCTCAAGAAGTCCATTCCTATCCACATTTGGATTTATTCTTTGAAAAGAGCACTTTTTTTTTAGATGGGGCAGAACAACAACAAAATGGGGAGGAGAGACAAGAAACCAAAAATGCAGCTGAATCTGGAATCTCTTAGATATATTGATTATGGAAATGGCTCCAGAAAGAGAGGAGAATCCCAGCCAGCCAAGGTTCAGCCCCCTCATTAACTTGGGGCCCAGATAGCTATGGTTCTGGTCAGTCTCACAAGGAGCTACATCTCCTCTTGAGAAGCCCAGAGATGCCAGGGAGATGGGTTAGCCAACAAAAATAGGAGCAGAGGGGGAGGAAGAAAAAGACATTGGTATTTACAAAGACAATGACCAAAATAATTGGGTGGGAATGACCTGAGGTGTTTGAAGACATGAGACCAACTCCATACATGACACATGCACGCCTTCCTTTTCTTTTCACATAAAAAGCCCATCTACACGTCAAATTGGGAAGAGAATCAATGGAATTATTGCTTTGTCCCCCTCCCCTCCCTCTAAAGACGAGGAAATGGCGTTCCAATGAAGCGGTTGGTCCAGCACCGCTGACGTGGACACATTCCTGTGGCCAGGCTGGATCTCCACTCATTGATGCATTTTACAATCAGGCCTGCAAATCACTGAGGGTAAGAAACCAGTGGGAGTATTGATCAAAAACCACTATGTTACAGAATCAGCAGTGTACCCTGTGGGCCGCGGGCATGGCAGGAAGCCCATTGGTCTTTCATGCCCTGCAGAAACTTGATTTTTTTTTTCCAGCAGGGATTACGGCACGGCGAGGAGAGAAATGGGCACAATCCCAATTCAGATAGGTCCAGAGACCAATGAGACAATGCCAGCTTCCTCACACCCCATCCCGCGTAGATGTGCAAGGGAGGTGTTTGTCTCTGAGGCTGCTGAGGATATCTGAAGTGGGTGGACATGAGGGATTTCACTTAAAAAAACAAAAACAAAAAACAAGAGAACAGAGGAAAACATGCTCCCTGTCCCAGAAGGGTGACCTTGGGGGACGCTCAGGAGGACCAACTCTGGCTTCAAGCTCTTCCCCAGTGACACTGCCCTTCTGGGGCTGGGAATATTAAGCAGCTTTCATGGCCCGTCAGGCACCTAACCGCGGAGGCAGGCAGCAAACAGCAGCAGGACTTTTGTCTTCAGGTTTGGACAATTAAGGCTTCTGTTAATGAGACTTCAGCATTCTTGTTTACCTAGGAGGGAAGGGAGATGGTGAGCCAGGGAGCAAATACTGGCCATGGTGTCTAGTTACCTTAAAAAGGTGTGTGTGTGTGTGGTGTGTGTACACAATGGGAGCTAGCTGATGAACAGCTACCAATATTTTAATAGTCCAAGCAAACCAGGCAGCTGGGTGACGCAGTGAATAGAGCACTGGCCCTGGAGTCAGGAGGACCTGAGTTCAAATCTGGCCTCACACACTCAACACAAAACTAGCCGTGTGACTTTGGGCAAGTCACTTAACCCCAATTGCCCTCCAAAAAAATAGTCCAAGCAAACCAAATTAACAGAATCACACACATTACATAAGTAATGGACTCATATATTATCCATATATAAAGTGCTTTGCCAGTTATATAGTATATTTTATATATAATAATATGTTGTATATATTTTCTTTAATGCATAATATATCACATGGTGATAATATTTCATAATATATGATACTATACATTCCATGATAACATATTTATATGATAGTATAAACAGTATAGACTGTATATTGTTTATATAATACCCCCCACACACACACATACTATAGCCTATACTACTATCCTTTACTATCCATGGTGTGTGTGTGTGTGTGTGTGTGTGTGTGTGTGTGTGGTGTGTGTGTGTGTGTGTAGTATATACACTACATATAATGCTACATATTATATGTAATATGCAATACTATATAATATATGGGTGTGGACACTGAGCTTCAGAGCAGGGAAGATATATATACATACTATATATGTAATATACATAATATAGAATATACACACTATATATCCTATACTGCTTTATATATATACACATACATATACACACACGTATATATATCTCCATCCTATACCACTATCCTATATTATCCATGGTATGTGTATATATAGTATATATACTATATAAAATGCTATAGATTATATGTGATATCTAGTACTATATATTACATATCATATATACTATACAATATATGGATGTGGACATTGAGTTTCAGAGCAGAGAAGCTATATATATAAATTAAATACTATAGACAACATATAACAATATAATACTCTATTTTATATAAAGCAATGTATTTATATTTTATATGTGATGATATATTAAAAATAACAAAAACGCACTATATATAATAAATTAATTCTATATGATATGTTGTAATAAATTATATAATATAGTAATATATAATCTATACTATTACATAATAATACTTATATCCTATAGTATGGTATATCGTATGCATAATGTATAGCATCTATATTCTTCAGTGTTCCCTCTTCCAGAACAAAATGAGCAGTAATCACCAATCCCATTTCTAGAATGCTCAACATTTCCAACAGCACTTTCCTCTAAACAACTCCATAAGGTGGGCAATACAAGTATTATTATCTCCATTTCACAAATAAGGAGACTGAGTCTTGGAGAAAAAAAATCCAGTGACTTGCCCATGGTCACTCAGCCAATAAATGCTGGAGCTGGGATTCTGACCCAGGACTCCCTAAATGCCCAGTCCAGCTTTCTTTTCTGCTGGTGCCTGTTCATTCAGGAGCCATCCCCGAATCCCTCAGCCTCTTCTTCATTGAGGCATTTCTCCCAATCTTTCCTCCCACAAGTCTCTGCAGAATGGTTTTGCCATTCAAAGCCTCAGCCCTTGAAGAGCATTCCCCTGCCCTCAGTGCTGCCATATACCTTTTCAAGCTTGATTCTCATACTGGCTCTGCCGCTTCTTGGATTTCAAATCTTTCAGCCACTGTGGAGATGTTTCTTCTGACCTAGGACCAGAGAACAGTGGAGAGCCATTGTTTCAGACAGCCTCTGCTAGAAGGCACCCCTGAGGCCAACCTCTCCATTTCAAAGATAGAGAAACTGAGGCCCCAAGACTGCCTTTCCCAAACACATCAAATATGTTTCACGTTCATTTTGTTTGAAAATACAATGAGAATATTTTTAGTTAGAGCTCAGGAGGCTGGGTAAGGGCCCCAACCCAGCCAAGAAAGTCAACAGAATCAGGAAAACTACTTGGTTAGGGGGGTGGCTAGGTGGTGCAGTGAATAGAGCACTGGCCCTGGAGTCAGGAGTACCTGAGTTCAAATCCAGCCTCAGACACTTAACACAAAAAAACTAGCTGTGTGACCTTGGGCAAGTCACTTAACCCCAACTGCCCTCCA
>JAQQSW010005241.1:0-14244 GCA_028646575.1 Pseudocheirus occidentalis | reverse complement strand
AGAGAGAGAAAAAGAGACAGAGACAGAGGGAGAGAGACAGAGGGAGAGAGAGAGGGGGGAGAGAGAGACACACAGGGAGAGAGAGAGAGACAGGGAGAGAGACAGACAGACAGAGGGAGCGAGAGAGAGACAGACAGAGGGAGAGAGACAGACAGACAGAAGGGGAGAGAGAGACAGACAGACAGAGGGGGAGAGAGGGAGAGAGAGAGAGAAAGAGAGAGAGAAGTATTGTTCAGTTGCTTTTCAGTTGTGTCCAACTCCATTTGGAGTTTTCTTGGCATAGATACTAGGGTAGTTTGCTATTTCCTCCTCCAGCTCATTTTACACATGAGGAAACTGAGGCAAATAAGAATTAAATGACTTGCCCATGGTCACACAACTAGTAAGCATCTGAGGCTGGATTTGAACTTATGGAGATGAGTCTCCCTGACTCCAAGATGGCACTCTATCCACCGTACCACTCAACTGCATGCATATATGTATACACATACACATATACATTCATATACATACACACACATGAGCATATATTTTTACAAATCTCTGCCTTTTAGTTTTCCAGCTTGGAAGTCTTAACCCATGGTCAGAAGTCAAAGACTGAGAAAGACTTCTTACAGAAGATAATATATATATATATGTTTTTTGTATGTGTATATATGTACATATATGTATGCATATATATGCATGTATTGTGTGTTATATATAATACACACATGCATATACACTGGCAGATATATATATATATATATATGGAAGTTGTCAACCAGTGATCTTGGGGAGGGGAAAGGGTAGAATGGTGGTAAGAAAGAACCATGTGGATTCTCTCAAGCTATCAAGGATGTAGCAGCTATTAACTCTCACAAATGATGGCATTGCACAGGAAGGGAGTATCGGGTGAGTACACAGGGACAGCAGGGACCCACATGCCAATGAAAATCAATTCACATGCCATCTCTCTGGCATGCATGTCATAGTTTTCTGACCCCTGTTTCAGCTTCCATTTTGGCTTCTGATCATGAGTTAAGACTCCCACGTTGGAAATCTAAACAGCAGATAGCTCCCTTGTATCTCTTCAAGGCTTTAGGATAAAGAACTATTTAAGCATTTAGGCTTACAACAGCTAATAATGAAAGCTGGCATTTATATAGTGCCCAAAGTTTGACAGTACTTTACATATTTTAAGTCATTTGATCCTCACAACCCTGAGGGGGTAGGTGATATTATTAAATCCATTTTACAGTAAGGAAAGAGAGGTTAAATGACTTGCTCAAGGTCACAAAGTTAGGGTGTGCCTGAGGAAGAATTTGAATTCAGGTCTTCCTGACTCCAAGACCTATACTCCATTCACTGTCTACCTGCTTCGAAGGCAAAGTCATGAAAGGTAGGGGATTCTGGGAGGGAAGAACCCTAGCTGGAGAAATACCCGATTGTGGCACTGAGACCCTACTCTAAAGGTTCTCAAACTTTTTTTGCTGTCTTTGAAAGCCTTCAGTAAAAACAAAATCAAAATTGTTATTGGAACCCAGGTACCAAAGTCTTTTAAAATCATTTTCTTAAAGGCCCATTACTGAGAGTACCAAATCCTATAATTATATTCTCTGGCAAATGTTATTCTGAATCTAGCAGAGACTAAAACAACTTAGTGAGAAATATGTGACTCTCAACAAGTATTTTATCATCTAGAACATTTTGGACGCACCGCTTTCATCTCCTGGTTTCCTTCAAGACCCACTTAAAAATACCACCTTCTCCAGGAAACCTTTCCTGGCCCTTTTGAATTCCAGTGTTGGTTAATTCCAATTTGTCCTGCGTGTTACTTTGTACGTAGTAATTTGTGTGGTTTCTCCCCATTAGACTGTGAACTCCTTGAGGGCAGGGAGTGCCTTTTACCTTTCTTTGAATCATCAGGGCTTGGCATAATGACTGACACATACTCTACATTTACTGACTAACTCTAAAAAAATGCTTTACAATTATTTTCATTTCTCAGTTTTCTTATTCATCACTTTTTCCCTTTACATTTAAAAAAATGTTGAATTATCTATAAATGACTGCAATTCTGCCAAAACTATGAAACTTAGAAAACAATTTGGCAATGTACATACCACACGTCAGAATCACCATGCATTTTAAACTACATTTGGAGAGAGCTATAAACATATTTACATTTTTTCCTGTTGGTAATTTCATACTTGAACCGAGTTCATCAATACCTATTACATATGAAATGTCTTCACTTCACTCAATTATTCAGAATTGGCATTATCACAATAAAAATTAACAGCCTATATGTGGAGGGAAACAAAGACTATAAATGAGTACTATTTTACAAATACTGTGCGGAGAAAAACCAACACTAAATGCACTGGACTTCATACATTACTGAATGCACCTAAAGGCTGGTTCTAGAACAAGTCAAATTTTCAGTGGCATCATCCACATGGACCAGTAACCAACGGTTCTTTTCATCAGCTGAAGGCACAGTTGAAGTATTACTGGCATAGAGAGCATGTCAAGTAAATTTTCTCTGTGTGTCTGTCCACTATTATACCTTCTTTCATCAAATAACTCTAGAGCTGTGTGTGTGAGATTCAGTTCAAGAAATTCAGAGAGGGGGCAGCTCGGCAGCATAGTGAATAGAGCACCAGCCCTGGAGTCAGGAGGACCCGAGTTCAAATCCAGCCTCAGACACTTAACACTTAATAGCTGTGTGACCTTGGTCAAATCACTTAACCCCAATTGCCCTGCCTTCCCCCTTCCAAAAAGACAAAAAAAAGAGAGAGAAAGAAAGAAATTTGGAGAGACCAAACACTGGACATGGAATCAGAGGACTTGTGCTCAGGCTCAGGGACCCTCAATAAATCACTTAATCTTTCTAAGGTTCAATATGCTCATCTGTAAAATCAGCACACTGAGCTACATTGATCTCTATGGTCCATCCCACCCTAGGATCCCATGACGTTGCTCCTTTTTATGCTCTAAAGTAGGAGGTAACATGGTACAGAGGAAAGAACATGTGACAGATGAGTGAAATCATATCTCTGCTTTTGATACTTATGACTCCTCTTACCCTGGGCAAGTCATTCCGACCTTTGTAAGCTTCAGTTTCCTCATTGCGAAGTAGGATCTGAGCTTTACAGGATTGTTGTTAAGAAAGTGCACCATAAACTAAAACTTTATGGAAATCTGAGTTATTACTATTATGTGCCCTATTGTGACATTGCCCGGGGTCGGGTGGACACCAGCAACTTCTTTCTGAAATTCTACTTCTTTCCATCATCTGCATCCAACATATTTCCCCCCCTTCTGTTACTATAGTTAAGAATAGTGATAATAAATGATAATAACTTTTCTTCTCTGGGGGAAAAAAGTATATACTTGCCAGTGCTACACGATAAGCTAACTCCTCATTACTCCCCACTGCATTTCACTATTACCCTGTTGGTTTTCATTTTACTCCAAATCTAAAAAATAGTGTAAACAATTTACTTAGTGAGAAAGATATTGATAAATGTCTACTGATATTTTATAACCTAGGAAATATTGCATTGTGAAAGTTTCCCTTATATAATGTTCTGCAAGAATTTTCACTTTCTGCATTATTTATGTAAGTTGTCATGGGGATGGGGGAGGGATTCAGTTAACAATATTTTTGCTTCAAAAATTCAAGAGTCTATAAGACATACTATATCTTACTTGTGAGACAGATGCTAGTCTATCTCCAATCAGCCTCAAAACCCCAGGCCACATTCTTTATTTTACATTTATCATGCTAGTTGGAACAATTTAAAACAATTTTGCATGCCTGGTTGGTGAAATGGCCTGTTAAGTTTTATAACCCTGATATTTCTTATTCTGAATGTAAACATGGTGAGAACAGCAATGTTAAATTCTGATTTTAAAAGTCTAGGCTTTAAGAACATCCAAATTCCAGTGTGGCAGACTTTTTTGTTCCTGTAAGTTAAAACCATTTATTTGAGTCTTAGCAATATAATGAAAGACAAATAGTCTTAATTTACAGGAAAAAAAGAGTCTGCAGCTCTCCCCTCTATTTTTGTAGAAAGTATTTAGAAGCTTTGACAAAGTTTTTAGCATCATTACCATAAAAAGATGAAATAATCCTCTACCTAAAATTTTAGCTCACTCTAAAACAAAACAAGAAGCCTAGTTATCAGCCCAAGTGACATCTGAGTTCAGACTATGGATCAAAGTAAAACTTACAAATGATACCTCTATGTTTCTGGTCATTATGACATCAGAATTCATGCATTACTATAGGGGGGATGTGTTCTATCCATTGCTAAGAAATTAACTCATCAGACTTTAACTAGGAAAACCCTAGGATAGTACACCTCTGAATGCCAGAAAGAATAGAGTCTAAGTGATTTTTTTTTATCCAGAATCCAATTCTCATCCTACTACCTTAAAGATCTTAAGGTTGTGTTTGTCCTTTGTTCTTGAAGAGGACCATGGCATCAGGGAAATGATGACATGACTTGCAGTTGACTTTGACTGAGCGAGGGAGGGTCGTGCAAGATCACCAGCCTTACTTTCTCCTCCAAAAACATCTGTATTCAGTGACCAGATATTCATCAGGATGACTGGAGATGACCCAGGATGCAATGGGAGACACCGGCCCTTTTAGGCTAAAGCCTTTTCACATTCTTACTCGAGTGAGGTAATGCCCATTCAGTGAATAGACCTCTTTAAGAAGTGAGTCAAAGGATGGTCTCTTTAATTAGAAAAAAAGAAGAAATCAAGCAGGGAGGGGAAGACCCTCATGATAGTTGTTTCAAAGGGAAACAGTAACCATTGACATTCACTCTGGGCCAGAAGGGCCCAGGAGCTTGGGCAGGGACCTGTTGTGGTCCAGTTTATGAGTTTCAGAGTGAACTGTTTCTTTCTTTTTTCTTCTTTCCCAAAAGATCTTAAGAGCTGATATTGAACAATACATTCATCAGAATATAATGCCATGGGAGTTCTGAAAGTCTGGTGATTTATATGAAAAATAAAATGAATATTCCACAAACATTTCACTTTTATGTAACTGTTTTGCCCATTGGGGAGAGAAGGACTCTTAATCCTAGCAGTAAATATGTTCTTAACTAAAGATGACGGATTTTTTTCCCCTTGGTCTGTACCTGTGATTTTACTGTTATAATGAACTCCCAGTGAGCAAACTCCTTCTGCCAATGCAGACCAGCAAGGATTCTGCATTTTATATTAGCGATTTATCTGGGGACAATGAGAAGTTAGTGTCATATAACTTGTGACTGATTACTAAATGAGGCCAAAGTCCCCAACATTTATGTGTTAAAGAGTTAGCCTGTCCTTCATTTGAAGCTTTGGAGTCAACTGGGTGAGGGCATTAAGCGTGCTAATCCAGAAGAAGGTTTGATTTTCCTTACTGATAGGATTCTCCTTTCTAATTAGTGGGAGAATCAAATTGACAGAAAAATCTGGTTGTCTTGTTCTCCTTCCTAGGCTCACAGGCCACAGAGAAGGAAGTACCCCAGCATCGCCATCCTTCTCCTGGCACCTGGCATTTCAAAGAGCTGGGAAGCCACAAGGGAATAGGGGAGGGGGATTAGGGGCAGAAGCTGGTCGAATTGATCAGGGGCCTGCTGGACGAAGCTTATACCACCTCCTGAGAACTGAATGTTAAATGTTTAATTTGAGCATTTATACCTCGATCAGTAAATGCTAGCTTTGTTTGGGACTTGATTCGTTGTTTTCTATTGACCATCTAGACTTAAGAAAGTGATGGAAAAAATGTAAATTAAAGTTAAAAGTGTGTCTACTACTTTATTCTCAGGAAAGTCAATGATTAAACATTTACCTGGACACCCATGATACTAACTAACCCTAAATATCTCAAGATACCTACTTACTATTCAGTATTTCTTTGGCATCAGAAATAACCTTGATATACTGAACCACAGAATGAAAATGACATAGTAAATGCTAACCTTTTATTATGAAATATAGAAGGCTGATGAAAATGAAGATAGGAAGAGCAGGAAAAAGACATAAAAACCTACTAGTAGAAGAAAAAAGATAATCAGCAACATTACCCCAAGATTATACCCTTCCCTTCCATTAAAATAATGAAATAGAATAAAAATAGAAATGTTGTGGATGAAAAATGGCAATTTTTGTACGGTTAAGGCAACTTGAGGCAACTTTTCTTGGAGGTATAATAATGAATGAATTTCTTCTTTCCCAAAATTAATCATAATAATTAATCCCATAATTAATCAACAATGAAAATCTCTACCATTATGCAATGTGGGAAAAATCTGCATGGTTCGAACATCTGTGGAACTATGAAATGTATATATATTCCAAAGGAAGCATAAGTAGAGAATTTACAGATTACGTATTGAAATCACAGGTTTAAAATACATTAATCACCAATAATGGAATTAAGGAGAAATAAACCTTAATAAACAACTTAATTAGTGAGTAAAAAATATTTCTTAGAAAGCTATCATGGGTAAAGCACATTACGGGCAGAGCAGAGTGCTTTTTAAGATAACAGGTCCAGGTAGACGGATGAATTGTCTCAACTATAACACCTTAGATTAAAAGCTACAATTAGAAGGTGGTATAGAGCAGACAGTTATGCCTGCCACTTAATAGCTTCTGGAAGCATTAATAATTTAAGGTAGGAAAAAGATAGTTTCTACTACCATAGTTTATAAATATTACAGAGCAGATTGTCTTAAAAAAGAGTATTTGATCACAATACCACAAACTTTAAAACAAAATTAAATATGGCTACAAATATTCTTTTAATCTACATGGCTTTCATTAATAAGATTTGTCACTTTTACTAACACTTTTAATATCAACCTTCTTGAAAGAGATCTAGTCATTTCGACTAAGCATTGACCCAATGGGCAGGCATCTCTTCTAGTGGGTGCTAGTTTTCCTTTTGGTCACTATCACATGGCTTTTATAGACTACTTTGCGCCAATCATTGAAGCTGCCTGAACAAAAATGTGACTTGCTGTTACGTTCAAAGTTAAAAAAACAATCACACATGCCCTGTGGCTTGTACTGGGTGGCTGGTCTAATATAAAGTTGCATGTTTTTTCTTACTTAACATCAACCACTAAAAATCATACATGAGAAGAAATACTACTTGGAAAAAAACCTAAAATTCATATTTGAAGTTACTACCAATCAATGCATGTATAGTATACTTTCTGATCTTAATAAAGTTAAATATGGAGATTAATTCTATTAAGTGTTCTGTGATCACTAAATGTTTTCTGTTCTATTTACCCCATAGAAGTACTTCCAGTTAATGAGTTATCTGAGTGTGGCAACTTCACATAAAACACTGAGTCAACTGTTGAAACTTACCACGCACTATTGTTTGACTTGATTTAGAATCCAAACTCTTTGATGCTGGAGCATTCAC
This sequence comes from Pseudocheirus occidentalis, assembly GCA_028646575.1. Lineage (NCBI taxonomy): Eukaryota > Metazoa > Chordata > Mammalia > Diprotodontia > Pseudocheiridae > Pseudocheirus > Pseudocheirus occidentalis. The sequence continues at coordinate 6,815 of JAQQSW010005241.1, read as the reverse complement.
TGAAACAGTATAAAAAAAAAAAAAGGAATGAGCTAACCGAGTTTTATAATTAAATCTAAATAATCTGAACATGCCAACAAATAAAGCCTATTCCAATCAGGCATGATTACAATAGAATATTAATGTTTCTCTCCATTTAGAAAAACAAAATATTTACAACTAATGCAGAATTCTGAAAAAGTTTAAATCATACCTTATACGGGACCTTGAGAGGTCATGTGCTCCACTTCTAGACTTTAGAAAGAAACATATTCTAAACTGATGAGCATTTATGCTCTGCATTTTTAAAGGTAAACAAGCCCCTTTCTGAATATTCGACAGTTCTTTTCTGTATTCCCTTTTGCACCAATTTATGTCCTGTGGTGATATTTGTTTGTGCATTTTGTCTTTCTGCTTTAGTTGTATTTAATTATTTTATCCCTCTTCACTGTTTTGTATAGACTTTTGCTCTAGTGTAACACGGTCATTTAAATTAAAAGCATTGTCTACCATCTTTAGCCACAACTCTGAAACAAGAAGCCAAGTATCACTTGAGAATCCATTATGACGAATGGCCCTCATTTACAAAATGTCTAGTTAGGCGTTTTCATATAGTCTGTGACTACAAAAGAGTACTGTATCTATGTATTATTCCTTGGTAAACTGAACTGGCTATCATACTCTTTGGTTTCCCATTTATGGGTGGTTTCAGCAGCCTTTTTTTTGGAGAGGGAAAATAGGAAGGGGGCAGATACAGTTTTGTGATTTTGTTTATTTGAACTTCCTAGTGTGGAGGGAAGGGAAAGGGAAATGAGCATTTATTAAGGCTCCTATGTGTCAGGAACTATGCTAAGCACCTTACAAATATAATCTGATTTGATCTTTACAACAGTCCTGTGAGGTAGATAATATTATTTTCTCCATTTTACAGTTGAGGAAGTTGAGGCAGATAACAATTAAACCCAAGGTGACACACCTAGTAAGTGTCGGAGAGCAAATCTGAACTTGGTTCTTCCTGATGCCCGCTGAGCCGTATAGCTGCCTCTCTGCCTCTGGGTGTGGAAGGTACAGATCAGCATTTCACCTGTGACTTACACTTTTGGAGAGCTGCCTGAGGCACTAGATGATAAGGGATTTATTTATGTGTAGTCACACAGTCAAAAGCTTGTAAGAGGCTGTAAAACTTGTAAGGCTTGTCATCATTTAACCACTACACTATACCAGCTCTCTTCAGTAGCTCACATACTTTTTAATTAATTTAGTTCTAACTATTCCTATCTCTTTCCTGGATGGAAATTTTCCCCTTTTTTAACCTGTAGAGTGACACCATTTGGAGAGACACTCCTCCTCTGTCTGCTCTAATTTATGAGAAATAAATATAGTTTTCCCCCAACATTTTGGAGTTCATGACATCTGAGCCTTGCCCTCAAATCTGTACTTCTAAAAAGGAAATGACATGGGGTGGCCAGATGGTGCAGTGAATAGAGCACTGGCCCTGGAGTCAGGAGGATCTGAGTTCAAATGTGACCTCAGAGACTTGACACACTTACCAGCCATGTGACCTTGGGCAAGTCACTTAACCCCAATTGCCTTCCAAAAAGCAAAAAAAAAAAAAAAAAAAAAAAAAGGAAATGATAGCAAACCACTGGGATTACCAGGAAGGCCTTATTGGCCCAAATCCTCCATCAACCTCTTCTCATGAGGAGCATGATCCCCTTATAATTTATTGCCCAATCTAATTTAAACTTTTCTTTATTCCCAGTCTCATCTTTATCAACTCCATCTTTCCTTCCCTTCCTTTAATTTCTATTTCTTATCTAAGAGCCTCTGAAACATATTTGCTTTTTTTTCACTTGCTTCTAATTGCATTTTCTTCTTCACAGTTTTTCTTCGTCCTTTGTTTTATTGAATATAATAAAAATCCAAATCATTATTTTAAAAGAATATAATTCATAAATGTTTAAGATGTTGGAGCTATGCTTTTAGGTGGTACAGACTGTGTGTAGAGTCAGGAACACCTGAGTTCAAATCCTGCCAGAGACATTTATTGACTGTGTAACCCCAGGCAAATTACTTGACCTCTTTCTGCCTAAGTTTCCTCAGCTATAAAATAGGGTTAATAATAACATTTGCTTCCCAGGTTTGGTGTGAGGGTCAAATGAAATAACATTTGTCAAATATTTAGCAAATATTGAAGCATCACATAAATGCTAACTATTACTATTATACAAACTTAATTACATTCAATTGTTAGGACAGTTAGGCACAGGCGATTACTTGACCTCACCACTGATACTGAGTAATTCTTTGATCCTGAATTACAATGCTACTGCAATCATGGAATAAAAGCAAACCCTTGGCTCTATAACAACGAGAATCTCAACTGCTCTAATAACACCTAAATGAGGCCAATTTCACAGACAGAAGGCGCATCATTTTATTCCTCTCATATACCTTATATACCTCCCATGTTGGGAAACCCTATGGCAAATAACTGAAAATGGGCCAGAAGGAATTCCTGATAGCATCCTGCTAAATTGAACAGAATAAATTACATTGAAATTAATGCAGATCATCATACATAAAGGCGTACAGGTTTGTTTTAACAACTACAATAATCTTAACTGTGTTCATGAAAAATGTGTTTTAGAACAGTCATATACAGATATCACAGTAAAGAAGTCAAAATGTAATCTCTAAAGTATGTCTGTGCTCAGAGAAATATTTCCAAGGTTAATAAATAAGCAAATGTTGTGTTATTTTAGTTCATGAATGATGTCAAATTCTCACTGAGTCCATTATAGAAACTTACTATATATAACTGGCGTAGGTCTTTCCAAAGTCTGCCTTGCAGGAAGATTTCCTGAAATAGCAAAAAAAGAAAAAGAGTAAGGAATAGTTAGACTTAAAGAATATCCTTTGATTACAGAACTGAACATTATTTATAAATTTTTGTCTTCTCTCCTTAAAATTTAATCTTTCATCCATACAATTGCAAGGTGTGTTAAAAGCTAGCAGACTCTTAATAACTCATTCCTCTCCCAACAAAAAATAAACAGCATTAATTAAGTATATACTTATTAAATTTTTTAAAAGCACAGAATGCTAAATACCATTTCTCTAAACTGGTGATAATTTCTAAATATGATATAGAAACTCCCAAAGTCTTTCTTGTGATGGGAAGAAATTTCTTCTTCACCATCAAGCCAGGTAAGGCTTTTTCCAGTTGGCAGGGAAGCCAAGGATCCCCAGCCTTGACATCATCAAGCTCTATTGGGTGATTGATCTTGTACTTATCAAGTGGCTCCAAGGCCAAGCTGGAATTTCCTTCCAATCCTGAATCACAGAACAGAAGCCTTAACAGCATTTCAGTCATAGAGACAGCAGCTTGTGAAAGTGACCAACAGGCTTAAATCAGTTCTAACTCCTATCTTTTAAAGTATTGTCATTAACTCAAAAGACCAACTTTGAAGGCCTTGATAACAATTTTTTTAAACAATTAAGTGAAATTAATTTAGCCTCTCAATAATTCAATAATCTGTGACTTCCCTAGAACAACTACTCCCTCCACTAATGTAAGTCTGAACACGTCTATGACCTAGTAGGTGGTTTTTGGGTACTGATATAGTCCCCAAATTCATTACTCTATGAGCCAAGCTTCACTGGCGCCCTAAAAATTATAAGTTAAGTAGGAAGTGTCTAGTATATGCCCAGATACTCAAATTTCAAATGGATCTATAGGCCTCATCCATGTGGATAATCCTCCAACAATAAAGATCACAACCTATCCATGCCTTCTTGTTTAGCTTACCCTCTCCTCATGCCCTTCCAGAGAGTCACCATGGGCCACCACTGGTTCATTCAATAGGCTAATGGTTCTTCCTTATTTCTCCTGACACTTCAAGGTCAACAATAAAGCCATTTGAGTTGTCTATGGTGAGCTGCTCTCACCAAATGACAGGACTATTTTCTTTTGGTACTATGCTCAAAAAGAATTTTTAACTTGGTTTTTAAAAAAGATTTGTTATATTATGGTAAAATATCTCTGAAATTTAAATGTCACGTATTTTCACACATAAAAAATTATTTGATCAAGGGCTGGTGCCCACTGCTATAAGCAGTGGGACACAGTTCAACTTACCATTCTGCTCACTGACTGTGTGTAATGGTTTACTGGAAAACTCTTTAATCTGAAAAGAAGGAAAAACCTACTAGAGTAGCCCACATAAAACTGGAAATGGACTTAGATGGAAGTGTGTACAGTATAATTTTCAGTCCATTAAAATTTTCCCTGAATCCTACAAAAATACAGAGATTATTCCCTATTTTAGAAACACCCCGGCAAGGGAAAACCCCAGAAATGTGAAGTTTAGACCTCTTCATTTAACCACTTAGTTACTTATTACTAATTTTTACCTTAAAATTTTTTCTTTTTCTAATGGAGCAACTAAGTTATTTTTACACTAAAACAAAGGTTTTTTTTTCCTTTACTATGTTGTTGCCAAGTGTTTACAAACAATCACAGGGAAAGCTAGTTATTCTTCACCGTCTTACTTCAGTATTTCAATGAATCTGTATCTGTGGTGCCTGGCACACAGAAGGCACCTGCAACTGGTTCATGTGTGATTTCATCAGCATAGGTGCTATGTTTAACATAGACCGCAACTCCTCCGGGTCTCAGTATAGCGCTTGGTGCTCTGCTTTGCCTTTGTGGCCCCGCTGTTTAGAATAGCAGGAACCAACTTTACTCTCATTTTGACTTGGAACAACAATAATAAAAACAAAAACAAAAAACTCAAAAGCCAGTTCTCAAGGGGAAAAGTTTTTCTCAAAATAGCTAGGATTATCTTCCAGTCAATTAATCACCAAGCATTTATAAAGCCCTTACTATATATGTCAATCACTATAGGTTTAAAATCCAAAAGTCTCCTCTGTCAAGGAGCTCATATTCATTGTATAGGAGAAAAAAATATGTGTATGTGTACACACACACACATATGAGCACACACACATACAGCACTACACATATATCATGTACATTTGTGTATACATACACACATGCATTGTATGTATACAGATATTACATCTATACATATAGTATGCATATATAACACATATACATATATATTGCATTTATACACACACACACATATACACATGTGAATTTGTGTCTACCCAAAAATCTATGCAAAACAAATACAAGGTAATTTTTTGCTGGGTGGGCGGAGCCACTAGAAGTTTGGGGGAATCAGAAAAGTTCTCATACAGAATATGAGATACATCTGAATGTTAAAAGAAACCAGAGATTCTAAGGAGCAGAGGTGAGTGAGGAGGCAGTCATTCTAGACATGGGGGAAAGCCAAGGCAAAAGTCTGAAGATGGGAGGTAGAGCGTTGTATGTGAGGGACAGCAGGAAGGCCAGTTTGACTGGACCAAAATTACTCTACAGAAAGTAATCTATCATAAGGCTGGAAAAGTAGGTGGTAACTAGGTCATAACAGACTTTAAACGTCAAACAGATGTTTTTCATTTGATCCCAAGAACGATTGGGAACCACTGGAATTTATTGAGCAGGGGAGTGACGTTCTTTAGGAAGATCATTTTGGTATTTGACATTTGTGTGAAGGATGGATAGGAGAGGGCAGAAGCTTAAGACAAGGTGTCCAGTTAGGAGACTTTCAGGCAAGAGGTGAGGAGGCTCTAAATCAGAGAGGCAAGAAGCAGAGAGACAGGAGAGACTCAGTAGTAGGACTGACAAAATTTGGCAACTGACTGGATATATGGCTGAGAGTGAATGAGGAGTCATTACAAAAGTAGGGTTGAACTCACCCCAATTTTAGTTCTGATGCTTTAACTAGGTGAGAACACGTCTAAATCAATCAAAGTACCCCAGACAGGAGCGAAAAGGCCTTGAAAAATCGCTGGATGAAGTGAAAAGTGATAGGCAAAAATCTGTCCTAACAGGATGTGAAACTTGGTTATGCCTTGGGGGTGGGGGTTGTCTATAAATTATCAAATGGAAAGGGAAGATTGGAGAGGGGGACGGAGCCAAGATGGCGGCCTAGAAGCAGCAAGGCTCTACAGCTCCCACACAACTGCCCTAAACACCCATAAAATATGACCCCAGGTAAAGTCTAAGACTCTCAGATTCACAAAAATACAGAAAACACACCTCTTGCTGAAGACAGCTCGGCAGCAGGGGCTCTTAGCGGAGGGCCGGGAGCAGAGGCCAGCAGCCCAGCCTGAAGCTGAGACCACGGCCAGGCCCGGGGTGGTAGGAAGGTGCTGAGCTGAGCTGAGCTGAGCCAAGCAGCAGCCAGTCTTCAGGAGAGAAGATCTACAGCCTCCAGCACCTCCACATCTACCAAGGCCTGAAAGCCAGCCCAAAAACCGCAGGGATCTTCAAATCCAGCAAACCAGTTAGTGAAAGTGAAACTCTGAAACTTAATTTGGAGGTGGTAAAGCAGTTCGGCCAATATGCCCCCAGGGCAAGGAAGCAGTGGGGGAAGGGAACTGCTGCAACCAGCAGGGGCCCCCACTAGGCTGCTTCAGAGCTCCTGGCCTGCGGACTCTGCAGGCGGCGCTGAATCGATTGATCAGGGCCAAGTGATCTTGCATTGAGCGGCCTGGATCAGGATCATGGTCTTGGGTGGTGGTCCTGGGGTGCACTTTCAGCAAGCCAAAGCTGGGGGGACTTGCAACACCCCCCCCAATAGCTCCGGCAGCTGGGAAAAGACCAGCAATTTGGAACAGAGCTTTCCCCACTGGAAGCAGAGATTCACAGAGCTAAAAAATCCAACCAATTAATTGACTGGCCAACATGAGGAAAAGGAAGC
>JAQQSW010005240.1:0-14244 GCA_028646575.1 Pseudocheirus occidentalis | reverse complement strand
AAGGGTATATCTCACTAGACTGAGACCTGAGTGCAGGCTAGTATGGTCTGCACCTGGACCGGATGCAATCAGAGTAGATCTCAGGGAACTGAACTGCTGGCAGTTAAGATGATTTCCAGATTTCTCAACCCCAAAATGCCAAGAATAATGTGAAAGATCAGTTGGGGAACTTTATGGTTCTGATGGAACTCCCTTGTTATGTCTTCCTTTCTGCTAATTCTTATTCAAAATTTATTCAAACAAATTTCTCCATCATGTCTCTTGATTTCCCTCTTCTTCTACCAGAAGATAATCTAGTACTCATATATGTTGATGGGGTCTACTACAATCAGTTTATTTCCCTTCATTTGCTCCATGTCAAAAGGCTTTCTGGTATGTATGGATCACCTTGATTTCATAAGTCATATATTGCAAAATTTCTGTGGAAACAAAAGTTTTAATCATTCCTCACAGTATCATTATACTATTTATGTGGAATGCCCTTAGTATGACAACAGGCGAAAAAAGAAAAAATTCATGACTCAGGCACCACATAGTTGAGGGAAAAATTAAACTGTTCTGGATGTCAAAGGATATTAGTCACCAGTATCTTGATTGGTTGACAGAGATGGACTGAGTGAAACTCAAAGACATGTCTCTGTGAGTACAAGAAAATTGAGTGAGAAGGAAGTGGGCTTAAGGTAAAAGTTTGTTGATGGAGCAGATATTCCAGAAACAACAGTATAATAGTGGGCAGAATGGGACAGTGAGAGAACTTAGGTTGAGGGGGATGATGTTAATAAAGGTGCTAGCAATCCATGGTCAGTGGGGTATAAAAATATGGTTTCATAAGCATGGAAGTGAAGAAGGTATAACAGGATGAAAGTATGCTAGACATTGAAGAATGAGTTGAGGTAGTTTGTCATAGTCCCTAGGGTTTCAGTCTCTGGAGACTTATTCACAGAGCGTAAGTCTGTTTTGGTGGTTGTGGGGGGGGGGAAAATTTTTCCTCTGAGGCACTAGACTCTAAATGAAATATGTGACTGCAACACCTTATCAGTTAAATTTGCACATTATTTTCAGATACATAGAAAAAATTTCAATCATAATATTTACAAAGAGTATAACCTTTTATAAAATACATTTTATTTTATTTTTTAAATTTTATTTATATTATTTTAATTTAATTTTATTATTTATTATTTATATTATATTTATTTTATTTCTATTTTTCTCATCAATAGGATTTATCCCAGGATTCTTCCTCCAGACCCTCTCAGAGCCATTCCACTTAATAAATGATATTTACAATGGAGAGGGAAAATTGGAAAAGGAAAAATAATCTGCAAAAGTGATTAATGCAGTAAAAAGTCTGTAAATATATTCAAGCCACTTCCATTGACTTCCCATCTTTGAAAAAAAATTGGGCTGAAGTGTCTTCTCATATCACTTCCAAAATGAATGCAAAAAGCCTCATTTATATAAAATTGGCAGTGGTTCCCTGAAGAGTTACTCTTCTACAGAGAACTGTATGATGAGAGGGGTCAGGCAAGAGATGCTGCTTCAGGTTGCTCCAGACTTGATAGAAAATAAGGAGACAGATTTTTTCTTTTCTTTTTAAATTTTCTCTCTCTGTCTCTCTCTCTCTCTCTTAAATTCTCTACTAAAGTATTTCAGGGGCCTGGTGGGCTGTTGAGCTGGTCATGGAGGAAGTTGTTCAGTCTTGGGAAGGCATGATTGAGTTTCATAGTGGTGGTAGTGAACCAGTAGAAGGCGGTGTTGCACTGGCCTAAGATCCAGGCAGTGCCCAGCAACAGGAAGGCCAAGTCAAGAAGTTGGCAGAGGTGGGGGCAGCTTTTAAGGACAGGTTCTGGAAATGGTGACTTGTCCACAGGGTAAATAGGCTCTTGGTTACTTCTAAAGGTGAAAGTCACAGATGACTCATCTTCCATTTCAGGCCTTGAGTGTATTCTCTGAAATGAGCAGAGTTTGGGCTTATCTTGTAAAGTGCTCCAAGTATAGTGCCTGGTCTTGGAGCAACGATCCATTTCTCCATTGTTTGGAGTTACAGAGAGGAAGGTAGTTTCATAGTGACTGGCTGAAATGGCAATATGGGGTAATCAGTTTTTTCTACAGATTTTTCTGTTGGTCACAGTGAACATAGCTTCCAAGTTGAGAAAAACCTGCTCTATCTTTAAAAGTTCCTGCTTTAGGAAGAGGACTGAAGTAGTAAGGGCACTGAGACTTCAGTCAAGAGCAGCTTACTGTTCCATAGGTTTCTCCACTGGGATGTTTTCAAGTCACTGGTGAATTTTTTAGGTACTAGAAGATGGGCACCCCATGTACCATACAGCAGGCAGCAAACATAGCATAAGGATGGGGACTTGGAGCTGCTCTAACTGCTGGTGTTATTGGTAGTAAGAGAAGGTTCAGAGGCCAGAGATCAGTACTTATTAATCCACAATTTATACAGGCACCAGGGTACCACTTGCATGCTCAATTTTCCTGATGTTGCTGGTTGAACATTAGAAGAAATTGAATTTCCACAGGATACAGGTGATGACCAGCAATAGGAAAAACAAGAAAAGGAGGCAGAAGAAACCCCAATGTTGAGAAAGGGGTTCTGAAGGTTGTAGGGGTAACTGGATGACCACAGGCATGTAAAGTGCTTGGTCAGCTCCATACTGCAAAGCTAGTTCTTTTAAATTATCCATTTCAGACCTTCAGGATCCACTGGAACTAGGTGTGAATCCTTTTTGAACCAGTCTCCAAAGAGCTTTGCCTAGTGCTGGCCCAGTGAGTTCTATTCCAAGAATGCACCTGGAGAGGGAAAAGTTAATGTCAAAGTCAGATTGAGTGGGCAAAACAGCAATATAAACCTGGGGCAATTGGTCCTTTTTTGTCTGATGTATATGGGGGTCCCGTCTAATGACTTCTCCATTACATGGAGGCCAGACTGCTCCCTCTCCTTTATCCCTTATTTCCTGATCATTGAGAAGGGGATTACTTCATTAAATAGCTCTTCTACAGGGTAGTTCATACTGAGCTTCTAGAACGAAAAGTGAAAGCAACCACTGAAGATCCTTTTTCTAGGATTCTGAGGCCAAAAGGGAAGAAATTGATGATGATTATTTAAGGAGGTTAGAGTCAAGTGCTTTAAAAATCTGAACAAATTTATGTGGAAAATATCATGGTGAATGGGGAAAAATAACTGTTAACTCCTTGGTATTAATTTTTTTAATTTAAGAAGTAAGAAAATCTTTATATTTTCCTAAAAGATGCCCTTAGAGAGGTCAACAGAGCTGTAGAAGCTGTGACCATTATTCCCCCCACCGCCAACTCCAGAAAAAAAAATCAGGTGGAGGACTGAAGACCTCCTGCTCTGTGGGAATGCTTGCAGTCTTATAAAATCACTTAGGTCAATGAATGGAAGTAGTGTTGTACAGTGGAAAGGATCTTGGAGACAACTCAGATACAGAGGGTTTGCCTCTAGCCCTACCTGTGACTTTCAACAAGTCATTCAGTCTCAGCCTCTCAGGGTCATCAGTAAAATAAGGGTGATTGGATTAGATTGGCCTCTAAAAGTTTTCTGAGCTCTAGGACTCCAAATCTCTAATCTTGCAATCCAGGAGTCAGTAAAATAGCAGAGTTCCTCCTGCCTCCTAGATTCTTGGGTCAAATTAATATGCTCTTGGATCCATTCAATGAAATGGAAGAGATATACTTTTGGACATTTAAGAATATAATTCTTAGAATGGTCTGTAGGTTTCACCATGATACAAAGAAAAAGGTATATTATCTCACTAATCAATCTAATCAACTCTTCTTGCTTTCAGTTATGTCTATGGAGATGATTCTCAGATCATACACACAGCTTAACCTCTTTGCTGAGCTTCAATTTTGCATCAACAACTGCCTTTTGACAACTCAGAGTGGATGTCCCATAGGCATCCCAAACCTAAACTATCTAAGCTTAAGTCATCATCATTCCTTCCAAACCCTTTGCTCTGGAAAACTTCCCTATTAATGTAAGGGCACCACCATTCTCATAATTAACCAGGTCCGTAACATCAGTGCCATTCTAATCTCCCCATTTTTTGTCACCCCAGATTTCCAAACATGCTAAGTCTTGTCATTTTTACATTCAAAATAACCATCTCTCTTGCATGCCTCCTTCGTTGCTCAGAACAGAATCATCATGTTTGTATAAGCACTTACTACCTTGTACCTGGACAACTGCAGTAACCTTGTCTTTTGGTTTAGTTGTCTTGAGATTTATGCAGTCCAATCCATTTTTTTTAATTCAATGGCCATATTTGTCTTCCTAATGTACAATTTTGACTCTTCTGCTTGAAAAATTACAAGGGTTGCTTATGACTTCCAGGATTAAATATCAGTTCTGATCTCTCACTCTTCTCCTTCTTCCCTCTGAGTTTCCCTGTCATTCACCTTCTCTCTATATTCTATATCATTGGTTCCCAAACTTATTTGAGCTACCGCCGCCTTCCACAAAAAAATATTACTCAGTGGCTCCTGGAAATTAAATTTTTAATCGTCCCCTTACAGTTATTCATCGCCCCCCCAAATGCACTTGTGACCATCACATCCCCCCTGAATTGCTGAATCGCCCCCCAGGGGGCTGTATCACACACTTTGGGAATCGCTGTTCTATATAAACATGGCTGTTTGCACAGACTCCTCATTAGAGTGGGAGCTTTTCGATGGCAGGGACCATATTTTTACTTTTCTTTACAGCCCCAGCATTTAGCTCACTGCATGGCTTTATACTAAATGTTTAATAAATATTTGTTGACTGACTGACTGCCTACAGAGTACATAAGTAGGTCTTGCCAAGGAAAGCAACTGGAGCTAGTTTACTCAACTGCTTTCCTATGATATTTCCTTACCTGTCTAAGAAGTCATCTACCACCAATGTACAATCATATATCACAGCATCAGAATCTTGACACTTCCCTTCTGAGTGGGCCTGACCTAAATACCATGTAGTTAACCTCAAGACCTACTTCCAGTTTTCATGTATTATCCCATCTGATACTGACAGTCTCCCTGAGTTGGGACAGATACTAAAATCCCTCTTGTACAGATGAAGGAATTGAGGGTTAGGCAGACTAGGTTGTTGTTTAGTCTTTTCAGTCCTGCCCTATTCTGAGTGACCTCTTTGCTCCCTCCTAGTTCTCCTCTGAGCTATCTAACTTCTCAGTCCAGTTGGCTGGTTCTTCATCAAAGTACCTTCCACTTAACAAGGTGCCTGTCACAAAGTAAATGCAAACTAAGTCTTGTTGGCTGACAGGCTGCCTACTGAGGGCATAGGTAGGTCCTACTAAGAAAGCAATCAGTGCTAACTATTCCCAGTGCCTTTAGGTTTCTAATTCAGGACCTTTCCAAGAACTGAGCTTCACCCATTCTTCCTAGTCAAGATAGTCCAGACCAATATAACCATGGATCATAAACAAGGTACTGCTTCATTCTGAGTGAGCCTGACCTAAATACCATCAAACTAACTTTAAAATATAGCAGGCCTCTGGATATTTGACACTAACAGAGTGTTTTGGTAAAGATATAGCAAGCATTAAAAACCCAGTTTTACAGATAAGCTAAGGTTTAGGCAGGAGAAGAAATTTGGCCTGGGTCATGAAACAATGACCATGTCACAATCACTGATGCAAAAACTAAATTCCAATTGACCCCTTTAAAAGTCAGCTGTCAGTTTTCAAAGATCTGTAAGCAAAAGGCATTTTCCCAGGGTTAAACCTACCTTGGATGTCTTGCTAGGAGGCTTCTCAGTCAGAAATACAGCTCTAGCTGCAGTCTAGACTCTGAAGCAGAGACCTCAAACTGAGCCAGTACTCCTCTTTTATATTCCTGTTCCATTCAAGATTCTCCTCCCCTTTTGTGTTCACATAAAGAAGGTGTGAACTTGCCAACCTTATCATTACTGGTCCAGTACAAAATTCCCTTTGTTCACCCTAACCAATCAACTCTCATCAGCTCTAGGCTGCCCTCTCATTTGTCTGCTTAACACCTATTTAATTATCATTTAACTCTGAAACCCCTTTAGGTATACCACTCTTCAGAAATAATCATGTGGGAGTTTACACCCTGGATCAATTGACCAGGCACCCTCTTAAGCACCTAACTAGGTGTTAAGTACCTATGATACTAAGAATAAGCAAGGCTCCCATCTTCTTGCAGTGAAGGTAGCCTTTTATCAAATGATCACACATTTTCCTGAATGGCTGACAAAAGGAACCTGTTGTCTCATTAAGTCAAGCAAGACCGAAGGTCCACTTTTCTGAAGTTTGGAGTAGACACCTATTATCTACTAGGGGGAGTCAAAGCCTCAGGATCCTCAGGCCCTGAGGCAGAAAAACCACATGGCCCTGCAGGGCAGCCATGGCTTCAAGAACCAACTGCTAGAGGGAGAAACAAAAGAGTGGCCTAGAAACACTCAGGAATAATCTTAGACCTGGGTGCTAATGTAGCCAACTGAGTTGCTGAAGTTGGTCACAGGATTCAGGATAAGAAAATGAAACAACCTGGGGCCTAGGCACCCAAGGCAGGAATAGCTAGAATGAATGTGAATGGACTGCACTCAGATATTCTTGATAATGTCTCATGACCTTCTCAAGATCCCAGCATTTCACCTGCTTATCTTCACCACAGAGAAGAGGTGCGAACACCTTGCACTTACTATTGTCTCTCTTACTATACTGATATGTCCAGGACAGTTCTAATCAGTTACTAGTGGGGTCCCAGGTCTTTATAGTCCTATCAGCAGAACCTGTAACAAATCACCAATTGCCAGCTTCTCCTGCACCATTGGCACTGTGAGCATTTGTGGGGAAAAGTACTTTGCCTCACTGGGGCCCCCTCATTAGTTATTGCTGGGCATAGTATCCTTGAGCTGAGGAGAAAACTGTTTGAAGCTAGGGAGAAATGTGAGCTTGGAATGTTGTTCAAGCTCAAGTACCCCAGCACCCCTTCAGAGCTGACTCTCTTACTCCCTAGGAGAAGATGTAATTGGGAGGAAACTTGGGCTAAGTCAATGACTCATTTTCTCAGGGACATGCTGATGGCCTGGTTTGGCCTGGCAGATGCTATTACTGTTTTCCTTCCTTCAGCTGGGTCAGCAACCACAGGAAGGTTGGAAAAGACCCTTCTTCTTGAGCCTCAGAAAGGGAGGGAGTTCAGGGCAGTTGGGAAGCTTTAAGATTAGAGGCAGCTATGTGAAACTATGCCCAAAGGGCTATAAAAATATGCATACACTTTCACACAGCAGTACCCTAATACATCATAGAAATGGGAAAAGAATCTATATGTACAAAACAGTTTTCTCCCCAGCCCAAGGACACTATGCCCAGCAGTAACTAATGAGTGGGCCCCAGGAAGGCAAAGTACCTTTCCCCACAAAAGCTCACAGTGCCAATGGTGCAGTAGAACCTGGCAATTGCTGATTTGTTACAGGTTCTGCTGATAGGACTATAAAGACCTGGGAAGTCACTAGTGACTGATTAAAACAGTTCTGGATGGGGGAGGACATAGGAGAGAGCAGATTGGGGGAGGGGCTATACACTGGGATCACTGTTTTGGGGTGGTAGGTAGGAGAAAGAGGGGAGAAAATTTGTAACTCAAAATCTCATTAAAATGAGTGATGTAAACAAGAAAATGCATATGTTAATAAAAAATCTGTCCTGGACATATCAGTACTGTAAGAGGGATGATAGTAAATGAAAGGAGTTCATACCTCTTCTCTGTGGTGGTGAAGAAAAGCAGGTGAAATACTGGGATCTTCAGAAGTTCATGAGACATTATCAAGAATATTTAAGTGCAGTCCATCCATATTCATTCTAGCTATTATTGCCTTGGGTGCCTAGGCCCCAGGGTGTTTCATTTCCTTAACCTGAATCCTTTAACCAACCACAGAAAGCCAGTTGGCTACATTAGCACCCCTCTCTAAGACTATTCCTGAGTCTTTCTAGGCCACTCTTTTGTTCCTCTCTCTAGCGGTTGGTTCTTGAAGCCATGGCTGCCCTACAGGGCCCATTTGTTTTCTCTGCCCTAGGGCCTGAGGATCCTGAGGCATTGAGTCTCTCCTAGTAGATAATAGGTGTCTAATGGAAAGTTCAGAAAAGTGGAGTTTGGGTCTTGTTTGACTTAATGAGACAATAGGTACCTTTTGTCAGCCCTTCAGGAAAATGTGTGATCATTTGATAAAAGGCTTTCTTCACTGAAAGAAGACGGGAGCCTGATTACTCTAAGTAGCTTAGGTACTTAGCACCTAGTTAGGTGATTAGGAGGGTGCCTGGTCAATTGATCCAGGGTGCAAACTCCCACATCATTGTTTCTGAAGAGCTGTATACCTAAAAGGGTTTCAGAGTTAAATGATACTTAAAGGGGTGTTAAGTAGACAAATGAGAAGGCAGCCTAGAGCTGATGAGTATTGATTGGTTAGGGTGAACAAAGGGAATTTTGTACTGGACCAGTAATGATAAGGTTGGCAAGTTCAAACCTTCTTTAAGTGAATAAGAAAGGAGAGGAGAATCTTGGAAGGAACAGGAATATAAAAGACAAGTAGTGTCTCAGTTTGAGGTCTCTGCCTCAGAGTCAAGATTCCAGCTGGAGCTGTATTCCTGACTGAGAAGACTCTTAGCAAGACATCCAAGGTAAGTTTATCCCTGGGAAAATGCCTTTTCCTTATAGAGCTTTGAAAAATGAGAGGTTATTTTTAAGGGGATCAATTGAGATTTAGTTTTTTCTTCAGTGATTGTGACATGATCATTGTTTCATGACCAAGGCTAAATTTCTTATCCTGCCTAAACTTTAGTTAGCTTATCTGTAAAATTGGGTTTTTAATGCTTACTACCAAACACTCTGCTAGTATCAAATATCCAGAGACATGCTATAGTGTAAAGTTAGTTGACAGCATTGAGGTTAAGCCCACTCAGAAGGAAAGCATTGTCTTGTTTATGATCCATGGTTATATTGGTCTTGACTATCTTGACTAGGAAGAATGGGTGAAGCTCAGTTCTTGGAAAGTTCTTGAATTAGAAGCCTAAAGGCACTGGGAATACTTAGCGCTGATTGCTTTCTTAGTAAGACCTACCTATGCCCTCAGTAGGCAGCCTGTCAGCCAACAAGATTGATTTTGCATTTACTTTGTGACAGGCACCTTGTTAAGTGGAGGGTGCTTTGATGAAGAACCAGCCAACAGGACTGGGAAGTTACATAGCTCAGAGTAGGAGAGAGCAAATGGAGTCAGTAAGCCTGAAGTAGAACTGAAAAGACTAAACAACAAAACCTTACTATGCCCAAACCTCAGTTTCTTCATCTGTACAAGAGGGATTTTAGTATCTATCCTAACTTAGGGAGACTGTCAGTATCAGATGGGATAATGCATGAAGACTGGAAATAGGTCTTGAGGTTAACTAGCTGTTATTTAGATCAGGCCCACTCAGAAGGGAAGTGTCAAGATTCTGATGCTGTGATATATGATTGTAGATTGGTGGTAGATGACTTCTTAGGTATGTAAAGAAACATCAGAGGAAAGTAGTTGAGTAAATTAGCTCCAATTGCTTTCCTTGGCAGGACCTATTTATGCACTGCCTAGGCAGGCAGTCAGTCGGTCAACAAGCATTTATTAAGCACTTAGTATAAAGACAAGCAGTGAGTAAAATGCTGGGGCTGCAAAGAAAAGTAAAAATATGGTCCCTGCCATCAAAAATTTCACATTCTAATGATGTGTCTATTCAAACAGCCATGTTTATATAGAATAGAGAGAGAGGGTGAATGACAGGGAAACTCAGAGGGAAGAAGAGTGAGAGATCAGAACTGATATTTAATCCTGGAAGTAATAAGCAAACCTTATAATTTTTCATGCAGAAGAGTCAAAATTGTACATTAGGAAGACTGATATGGCCATTGAATAAAAAAAATGGATCAGACTCAGTAAATCTCTAGAGAAGTAAACCAACAGAGAAGGTTACTGCAGTTGTCCAGGTATAAGACAGTAAGTGCTTCTGCAAATGTGGTGATTGTGTTTGTACAGAGAAGGAAGCATGCAAGAGAGATGGTTATTTTGAATGTAAAAATGACAAGACTTAGCATGTTTGGATATCTGGGGTGGCTACAAATGGGGAGATTAGAATGGCAATGATGTTACGGACCTAGTTAATTATGAGAATTGTGGTGCCCTGACAGTAATAGGGAAGTTTTAATGAGCAAAGGGTTTGGAAGGAATGAAGATAACTTTGGTTTAGAAAGTTTAGTTTTGGGATGCCTACGGGACATCAAGTTTGAGTTGTGAAAAGGCAGTTGTTGAAGCAAAAGTAAAGCTCAGCAAAAAGGTTAAGCTGTATGTATGATCTGAGAATCATCTCCGTAGACATAACTGAAAGCAAGAAGAGTTGATTAGATTGATTAGTGAGATAATATACCTTTTTCTTTGTATCATGCATCCCTTTGACCATCTGGTAAAATCTACAGACCCATTTTCAGAATTATATTCTTAAATGTCTAAAAATATATCTCTTCTGTTTCATTGCATGGATCCAAGAGCATGTTAATTTGACCCAAGAATCTAGGAGGCAGGAGGAACTCTGCTATTTTACTGACTCCTGGATTGTAAGATTAGAGATTTGGAGTCCTAGAGCTCAGAAAACTTTTAGAGGCCAATCTAACCCAATCACCTTTATTTTACTGATGACCCTGAGAGGCTGAGACTTTGGATGATTTGCTGAAGATCACAGGTAGGGCTAGAGGCAAACCTAGCCCCTCTGTATCTGAGTTGTCTCCAAGATCCTTTCCACTGTACAACACTGCTTTCATTCATTGACCTAAGTGATTTTATAAGACTGCAAGCATTCCCACAGAGCAGGAAGTCTTCAGTCCTCCACCTGATTTTTTTTTCTGGAGTTGGCGGTGGGGGGAATAACGGTCACAGCTTCTACAGCTCTGTTGACCTCTTTAAGGGCAAGTTTTAGGAAAATATAAAGTTTCTTAACTCTTAAATAAAAAAAATTAATTCCAAGGACTTGGCAGTTATTGTTCCCCTTTCACAATGATATTTTCCACATAATTTTGTTCAAATTTTGAAAACACTTGACTCTAACCTCCTTAAATAATCATCATCAATTTCTTCCCCGTTGGCCTCCACATTGTAGAAAAAGGACCTTCAATGACATTCACTTTTCACAAAGGACCTTCACTTTTCATTCTAGAAGCTCAGTTAGAGCTACCCTGTAGAAGAGCTATTTAATGAAGTAATCCCCTTCTCCATGATCAGGAAATAAGGGATAAAGGAGAGGGAGCAGTCTGGCCTCCATTTAATGGAGAAGTAATTATATGGGACCCCCATATACATCAGACGAAGAAAGGCCAATTGCCCCAGGTTTATCTTGCTGTTTTGCCCACTCAATCTGACTTTGACATTAACTTTTCCCTCTCCAGGTGCATTCTTGGAATAGAACTCACTGGGCCAGCACTAGGCAAAGCTCTTTGGAGACTGGTTCAGAAAGGACTCACACCTAGTTCCAGTGGATCCTGAAGGCCTGAAATGGATAATTTAAAAGAACTAGCTTTGCAGTATGGAGCTGACCAAGCACTTTACATGCCTGTGGTCATCCAGTTACCCCTACAACCTTCAGAACCCCTTTCTCAACATTGGGGTTTCTTCTGCCTCCTTTTCTTGTTTTTCCTATTGCTGGTCATCACCTGTATCCTGTGGAAATTCAATTTCTTCTAATGTTCAACCAGCAACATCAGGAAAATTGAACATGCAAGTGGTGCCCTGGTGCCTGTATAAATTGTGGATTAATAAGTACTGATCTCTGGCCTCTGAACCTTCTCTTACTACCAATAACACCAGCAGTTAGAGCAGCTCCAAGTCCCCATCCTTATGCTATGTTTGCTGCCTGCTGTATGGTACATGGGGTGCCCATCTTCTAGTACCTAAAAAATTCACCAGTGACTTGAAAACATCCCAGTGGAGAAACCTATGGAACAGTAAGCTGCTCTTGACTGAAGTCTCAGTGCCCTTACTACTTCAGTCCTCTTCCTAAAGCAGGAACTTTTAAAGATAGAGCAGGTTTTTCTCAACTTGGAAGCTATGTTCACTGTGACCAACAGAAAAATCTGTAGAAAAAACTGATTACCCCATATTGCCATTTCAGCCAGTCACTATGAAACTACCTTCCTCTCTGTAACTCCAAACAATGGAGAAATGGATCGTTGCTCCAAGACCAGGCACTATACTTGGAGCACTTTACAAGATAAGCCCAAACTCTGCTCATTTCAGAGAATACACTCAAGGCCTGAAATGGAAGATGAGTCATCTGTGACTTTCACCTTTAGAAGTAACCAAGAGCCTATTTACCCTGTGGACAAGTCACCATTTCCAGAACCTGTCCTTAAAAGCTGCCCCCACCTCTGCCAACTTCTTGACTTGGCCTTCCTGTTGCTGGGCACTGCCTGGATCTTAGGCCAGTGCAACACCGCCTTCTACTGGTTCACTACCACCACTATGAAACTCAATCATGCCTTCCCAAGACTGAACAACTTCCTCCATGACCAGCTCAACAGCCCACCAGGCCCCTGAAATACTTTAGTAGAGAATTTAAGAGAGAGAGAGAGAGACAGAGAGAGAAAATTTAAAAAGAAAAGAAAAAATCTGTCTCCTTATTTTCTATCAAGTCTGGAGCAACCTGAAGCAGCATCTCTTGCCTGACCCCTCTCATCATACAGTTCTCTGTAGAAGAGTAACTCTTCAGGGAACCACTGCCAATTTTATATAAATGAGGCTTTTTGCATTCATTTTGGAAGTGATATGAGAAGACACTTCAGCCCAATTTTTTTTCAAAGATGGGAAGTCAATGGAAGTGGCTTGAATATATTTACAGACTTTTTACTGCATTAATCACTTTTGCAGATTATTTTTCCTTTTCCAATTTTCCCTCTCCATTGTAAATATCATTTATTAAGTGGAATGGCTCTGAGAGGGTCTGGAGGAAGAATCCTGGGATAAATCCTATTGATGAGAAAAATAGAAATAAAATAAATATAATATAAATAATAAATAATAAAATTAAATTAAAATAATATAAATAAAATTTAAAAAATAAAATAAAATGTATTTTATAAAAGGTTATACTCTTTGTAAATATTATGATTGAAATTTTTTCTATGTATCTGAAAATAATGTGCAAATTTAACTGATAAGGTGTTGCAGTCACATATTTCATTTAGAGTCTAGTGCCTCAGAGGAAAAATTTTCCCCCCCCCCACAACCACCAAAACAGACTTACGCTCTGTGAATAAGTCTCCAGAGACTGAAACCCTAGGGACTATGACAAACTACCTCAACTCATTCTTCAATGTCTAGCATACTTTCATCCTGTTATACCTTCTTCACTTCCATGCTTATGAAACCATATTTTTATACCCCACTGACCATGGATTGCTAGCACCTTTATTAACATCATCCCCCTCAACCTAAGTTCTCTCACTGTCCCATTCTGCCCACTATTATACTGTTGTTTCTGGAATATCTGCTCCATCAACAAACTTTTACCTTAAGCCCACTTCCTTCTCACTCAATTTTCTTGTACTCACAGAGACATGTCTTTGAGTTTCACTCAGTCCATCTCTGTCAACCAATCAAGATACTGGTGACTAATATCCTTTGACATCCAGAACAGTTTAATTTTTCCCTCAACTATGTGGTGCCTGAGTCATGAATTTTTTCTTTTTTCGCCTGTTGTCATACTAAGGGCATTCCACATAAATAGTATAATGATACTGTGAGGAATGATTAAAACTTTTGTTTCCACAGAAATTTTGCAATATATGACTTATGAAATCAAGGTGATCCATACATACCAGAAAGCCTTTTGACATGGAGCAAATGAAGGGAAATAAACTGATTGTAGTAGACCCCATCAACATATATGAGTACTAGATTATCTTCTGGTAGAAGAAGAGGGAAATCAAGAGACATGATGGAGAAATTTGTTTGAATAAATTTTGAATAAGAATTAGCAGAAAGGAAGACATAACAAGGGAGTTCCATCAGAACCATAAAGTTCCCCAACTGATCTTTCACATTATTCTTGGCATTTTGGGGTTGAGAAATCTGGAAATCATCTTAACTGCCAGCAGTTCAGTTCCCTGAGATCTACTCTGATTGCATCCGGTCCAGGTGCAGACCATACTAGCCTGCACTCAGGTCTCAGTCTAGTGAGATATACCCTT
>JAQQSW010005239.1:0-14244 GCA_028646575.1 Pseudocheirus occidentalis | reverse complement strand
ATATATATATATGTGTGTTTATATATATATATATATATATTACTATTATTATTATTAACTACATGCAACTGGGAATTAAGATATACAGGCACTGGGGTAGGGAGACCCATCCTGCCCTAACAGAAAGTCAGAGGGGAGCTGGGGGAGGACATAGGAAGGAGCAGATTGGGGGAGGGACTATACAGTGGGATGGCTGTTTTGAGGTGGTGGGTAGGGGAAAGATGGGGAGAAAATTTGTAACTCAAAATCTTGTGAAAATGAGTGATGTAAACAAGAAAATAAATTAATTCATTTAAAAGAAGAATGACTTTGAGCAGCTGAGTCGTTTTGACTATTATAAATAAACAGATTAAAAATAAAGGACATATGAAGAATGACACTATCTGTATCCAGAGAAAGAACTGATAAGTAGAAGTATGTATAAAATACATTTATATATGTATATGTGTGTATGTATGTATGCACACATATACATATGTACATATATGTATATATACATGTATATATACACATATATATCCATCTCTAGGGCTGGGTGAAGGAAGGAAAGAAAAAAGGGAAAAAAAGAAATTTACACAATAACTTTATTAGATATTTAAAAGGAATAGCAAGTTAGTACATAGTAGATTTATAGTTTCATGTGCAAACATCTTTTTATTATAATAGGGAAATGCTTATTTTATTCCATAAATTAAAAATAATTTTTTTAAAAAAATGAACGATTTACCTGTATTGAGATGAATTCTTTGGGTCACAAGTTAGGAAGGACACAGACCAACTGGAGAGCAATTTGAAGAAAGCATGCAAGACCACAGCGACCCGGTCTTTGCGTCCAGTCATCTGAGACTTGTTTTAAGGCACTAGGGAAAGTGGGCAGCCTCGATTGCTGCTAGGTTCCCCCCCACTTTAGATGGCATCAAGCAGAGATCAGACGCCCACTTATCATGGTCTTACTATGGAGATATCTTTCTGATAGATGGTGGCTTAGGCAGCTCCTGAGGTCCTGCCATTGCATTAGAGAACAAGGTAAACTGAGGCATCAAGTTTAGAGAGTTATAGAGAATATGGTCAATGACAAAATGGAATCAGAATCAGTTTGATTTTCTGACTGCCCAACTCTCTGCTATTAATGTCAGAATTGTGAAAACTCAGAACAAGTTTAGAGGGTGAGGAAAGCTAAGAATAAGAAAGAAAAGCATTTATTTCACTTTAAAGGAGAAGAAAAATTGGGCAACCCATATGTCCCCCATCTTTAGGAAATCCCTCAGAAAGGCTCGGTGCTCACAGTCCCAGGTCTCACTTACTGTGGGATTTAGTTCATCAGGAAGTGGACATTCAGATGCTTCCAAGGTAGCCAAGCACTCTCTGACTGAGTCTTCTATTGTCTGTTTGCTTGGACATCAGTTCCTCTTAACCATGTTGGTCCAGTCCTATTCATCAAAGGAGCAGAAGAAAGTCCAAGCACATAGAAATAGAGCCTTTCCTTCATCCCTGTTATCACTCCTTTCCTCCCACTCAATAAACTATGTCTCCCTATTGCTTCTCAGTCAAATATGAAATTCTCTAGCATATACCCTTCACAAATCCACTCCTTCCTACCTTTCTCATCTTCGAAGGAAGGCCATGAATCATCCAAGGTCATACAGGTAATGACTGCAGGTCGGTCACTGAATCATTGGATCAGTTGGATGGAAGACAAGTATTTAAATGTGACACAGTGGATAAAGGTCAGGGCCTGGGGTCAAGAAAACTGGAGTTTACAACTGACCTAAAGTTACTGCCTGTGTGACCCTGGGCCAGTCACTGTACCCTGTGTGCCTCAGTTTCCCTCATCAGTAAAATAAGGGGGTGAAGGAAATGGCAGATTGCTCCAGTATCTCTGCCAAGAAATGCCTAAATGGGATCATGTAGAGCCAGACCAACAATTGAACCCCAAAATGCCCCCAAATAGAAACTGACAAACACTGAAGTCTGGCCCACACTAGGAGTTCCCTCTCTGCATGGCTAAGGCCGATTTGCCAGCCACCATTCCCCGGCACCAGCAACCTGACAGGCCCTTCCACTGACATCATGTTCCTTTGGTATAATGAATCCTGATCTGACCACAGAGGCGGCCCTCACTGTTTTGGTTCTCAGGCTATTGGGAAAGGAGGGAGCAAAGGGAAGGAGGTCAGTCAGTGGGAGGTGCTGGGCAAAGTTCATGAATATGATCCTCTCTGGCCCCCACTGGAATCTGGAAAGTCCAAATCCATACACCCACAGCCTGGGGAATTCAGACCTCACTTAACTTTCTAATTCGTTTCTGGATCCAGGCCTCGAGGCTGAATCTGCTACCCCTGACCTTGTCTGTCACTCAGGTGGGTATGCTGAGGACGCCGGCTCCCTTCATTCAGCCCTGCAAAAATCATCTCCACGTCAGGAATAAGGAAACGAGGGCTCGGCCAGGTTCAATGACCTGTCTGTCATCAGCCAGGAAATAAGTGGCTAAGGCAGGACTGGAACCCAAGACTCAGTGTGCCATACTCCTCTCTGGTGCCCTGTGGGCACATAGATGCTTTTCTTTGCTCTTCTCCCCAATGACACTTTATCTCCTTCCTTTCTGCTGTGAATAAGTAACTCTCTATTTCTCTGTCTGTCTCAGTGTCTCTCTACCTCTCTCTCTCTCTGCCTCTTTCTCTTTCTGTCTCTCTCTCTCTGTCTCTCTGTCTCTCTTGCTCTCTGTCTCTGTCTCTGTCTCTGTCTCTCTGCCTCTCTGTCTGTCTCTCTCTCTCTCTCTCTCTCTCTCTCTCACACACACACACACACACACACACACACACACACACACACACACACCCCTTACCTCTTCATCCCGAAATCCCCAGTTCTAGTCCAATCTTAGCTCAGACAAAATCCCCTCCCTCTGGCTGGACAGTACATCACATTTTCCTCCCTGGTCCCTCTGTCCTCTGGTCCCATTTTTAATCCAGAAATCATTGAAAAAGAGCATCAGATTGAACAATGAGCCCCAAATTCAAAGAGAACTTTTAATGAGAGCCTTCATCCAGCCTTGGGCTTCTCCCAGATATGACCAGAAGCTCCAAAGGGGACTATGAGAGAAGCCACCAGGAGTATAAATGGACCAGAAACCCCTAGGCAGCTCCACAAGGAGACACCCTATCTAGAGAAGCCTCAGAGAGCTTGAAGACCACTCAGCTCCCAGTAGGGGAAGCCCCAAGAAGTGTAAGGATCACCTAGCCCCCGCCCCATTCTCATAGAGAAACCCCCAGGCATATAGGGATCTCCAGGGGCAGCTCCCTATCTGAGAAAATTCCAGAAGGGGGTGAATAGACAACCACCTGGCATCACCACAGGGAAAAAACTCAGGGAATATCTCAGCTGATAAAATCTAGAGGGGACAGAGAACTACCCAGCACCCTGATAAAGGAAGCCTCAGGAAGGACAAAGATGTACCCTTTGGATTGATCGAGGAAGCCTCGGGGGGACAGAGACAACACAACACCCTGATTGGGGAGATATGAGGCAGGAGGAGGGGGCACCCAGATTCCTCACCAAGGAAGTCTTATGAGGCAAAGGAGAACATCATATGCCCTGATCAAAGACAGTCAGTCACAGAATTCTGATGGGGGGGGGCATACAAGCTTGCTAGGGTTCTGAATTCCAACACACCAATGGATGTGAGTAGAGTAGATTCCACACCAAGTAGAATTGAGCAGGAACCCAGGAAAAGAAGGTCAGGACCAAATAGGCCTGCGCATCCCATCCAAGAGTGCTGTCTGGCCCTGCCACTAACTCCCACATGAAGAATTTAGGCTGGCAATACGGGCCAACAGGAAAAGACACCAACACTATGAAGAAATATTGGGCCAAGAGGAAAACCCTGAAGAAGAAAATGTCTCCATAATGACTCTAGGCAGAGCCTCTGAAATGGAGATGACTTGGCCACAAGGATGTTGAGAAGCCCTGGAAGAAAGGAAACAAGAGAGTCTGTATGGAATGGGAGCTATAGAGAAAAGTCTTGGAGAGAGAGCCAGCGACTGGGAATGGCTGATTGTAAACCTCACGCAAGGAGCAAACTCTACACATTAGAATGGACTCACAAAACATCCATGACTCCGGAGACAAGAAATACTAGAACAAAATTAAAAGACTGAAAAAAGAATAAAACGGAGGCGAATTCTCTCAGCAAAAACAATTGCCCTGGGAAATGGGTCAAGGAAAGCTAAGCCAAGAATCCTGAGGGGCCTGATCACCATGACCAGAAAATCTGGATGCCATGTCAGGAAAAGCCGGGAGAAAACTGCCTGGTTCTATCAGAACCAGAACACTAGAATTGAACCTGAGATTTGAGGGATATAGAGAGTTCCCATCAGAGGAGATTCCCTCTCCCAGAGTATGTGGGCTTGTTTGTAACTCACAACCTAGACCTAGAGACACCATATAGCCCAGGGGTGTCCAAGAGAAACTGATCCCTGAGGGTCATATATAGACTCAGAAAACCTCAGATCAACATGATCCATATTATATCATGTCTTTGTTTATTATATTAGATGTTTCTAAATTACATTTTAATCTGGGGCACACTGGGGAGTTTTGGTAGAGTTTGTAGCAGTGAGCTGGAAGTCTGAGAACTCTCATATGAAGCACTGAAAGATTAAGTGACTTTCCCAGGGCCACGACACCAGTACAAACAAGAGGCAGGTCTTGAAACAAGATATTCTGCCTCTGAGGTCAGCTCTCAGCCTACTATATACCATGATGCCTTTCTAGAATCAGAGCTCAAATTGAAAATGGAATGAATCCACCTATTATCTCCCGAAAGAAACAATCATGTGAAAGCTCCTGGGAATATCATTGTTAAATTCATAGATTCCAGGTTAAAAAGTAAAACTACAAAGAGTCAGAAAGGGAAAACTCAAAAACCAGGAAAGGACACCACATGAATGCCAGTCATCCAAACGTGAAAAACAAAGGGAGCAGGCAGGCAGGCAGACAGACAGACAGACAGACACACTCCAACTTATACACAGAGTTTAGTACAGATATACATCAAACTCAACTAGAAAAGAACCAGGAATAACAATGAAGAGTGGTATTTGAGGGAGACATTGGGGAGGAAAGAATTCAAAGTAAACCAATTTCAGCTTCAGAGGGAGGATTGAAAAAGGAGATTGAAAAAGCAAAAAGGAAAAGGTGAGAGCAGTTCTTGGGGTCTGGGCAGGGGGAACAGAGGAGGCTGAGTGAAAGCAAAGGCAATCGTTCCAATTCTAGCTCACTAGCTTGGATGGTGTCCCATTTAGACAAACTCCTTCTCTTTGGAAAGGGACAGGTTGGGGAAAAAGAGAAAACAGTTTTGGAATATGACGGTGAGAAATACATCATGAACAATTCTAACGATGAGATGAATTTGCCCACCCCCCAAAAAAGGGAATGAACTAGAAGGCAGAACCCAATAATATGTTGTTTGCCAAAAAAAGTATACTTGAAAAATAAATATTAAAATGAAGTAAAATAATGGGCTGGAGAAGAATTGATTGCACCACAGGCAAACTCAAAAATACAGGGAAGACAACCATGTTCTCAGAAATGAAAAAAATAAAAATAGACAGTAATAAAAGTGGTAAATAGGGAAATTACATTATGCTCAAAAGTGTCATAGATAATGAAACACCAGTGTGACATTGAATTGATCCATAAAATTAGTAGCTTGTTTTGGAGAAAAAGATAATAAAATAGATAAACTATTAGCTGATTTGATTAAGAAAAAAGGATTCAAAACAAATAATAAAGAAAAAAGGAATTTCTTAGAAGCTGGTTTACTAAATTTTATGTAAAAAAATTAAATGAAATGGATGAGTGTTTACAGAAATATAAAATGACACATTAGCAAAAGAAGAAATTGATAATTTAGATAATAATATTCCCAGGAAAAGAAATTGAAGAAGCTGTGAACCAGCTTTCCAAGGAGGAGGAGAAAGAGGGCTAGATATTTAACAAGCACATTATATGAAATATCCAAAGACGAATCTATTCCAAGATTACATACAATCTTTGCTAAAGTAGGAAAAGAAGGAATCCTATCAAACGCCTTCTATGACTCAAATATGACCTTCATACCTAAGCAAGACAGAGACAGGGAGAGAGAGAAAAGAGAGAAAGAATATCATACCTAATGAATAATGAAGCAAAAATACCTTTAAAACATTAGCAAAAGTTCAGCGGCAACAGGCTAAAAACTACACTATGGCCAGCTTTGATTTATGGCATGGATGAATGGTGGATTTAATGTAAGAAAAATATAAACATAAAATAGCATGTTAAAAATAAAAATTACATAATTCTATAATAGATTAAGAGAAAACTTTAAAAAAATACAACACCCTTTAGTGAAAATACAAAAAGCATTGGAGAAACAAACCTTTGTCTCATTTTGGTAAATAACATTTGCCTAAAGCCAAGGGTCAATATTATATGTAACCAAGAAATGCTGCAAGTCTTTCCCATACAATCAAGGGCAAAACAAGGATGTCTAACATCAACAATAAAATTCACACTTGACATGGTGCTAGGAATTCTAACTGTTAACATGAGATAAGAAAAAGAAATTGAGAAAATAAGCAAAAGTGAAGAAGAAACAAAATTCCCAATTCCCTCCCTCTGCCCCCAGATTATATGATGGTCTTAGAAAACCCTAAGGATTCCATTAAAATTAATTACTTCAACAAAGCACCAAGATATGATAAAATTACATAAATCATCAGATTTTCAGCATATTATCAATCAAATCCACCAGGTTGAGACAGAAATTCCATTCAAGATAGAGGGTAAAATATTGGAAAGTCTACTTACCAACACACAATAGTTCCATAAACATAACTATAAAATACTCTTTATGGAAGTATATATCTTAATAATTAGAGAAATATCTATTAATTGTTCACATTTGGAACATGCAAAAATAACAAAAAGTGGCAATGTTATCTAAATTAATTTATTATTATTAAAATCATTAATAATTAAGGAAATTAAAATGAAAACAATCATGATTCTACCTCACAGTTATCAAATTGGCAAAGATGCTGAAACAAGAAAATGGTATTTCTGGAGGAGGGGGAAGTGGAAAATCAGTCCCTTTAATGCACTCTTAGTGGAGCTATGATCAAGGTCCAACCATTCTGGAAAGCAATTTAAAACTTTATCCAAAAATTGACTCAACTGTACATACCCAGTAATCTCACTATTTGGTTTATGCCCCAAAGGCATAAGAGAAGAAGCAGGGATATTTTTTCTATAGTAAAGAACTGGAATCAAATTGGAAGTCTAACAATTGAGGACCATCTGAATATTACGCCACCTGAATCAAATGGGGTGCTCTTGCATCACAAGAAATGATGAAAAGGTTGGATTTAGAGAAATCTGGCATGCTTTCTATGAACTGACTCTGAAAAATGGGATCAGAACAGAACAATTTCTATCATCATTGTAACATTACAAAGAAAAATTCATTTGAAGAGCTTCCAAACTCTGAGCAACACAGTGGCTAGTGGAGGGCCATCAGTGAAGCAGGACACCTGCTGCCTGGCCTAGAAGGGGGTCGCTCAGGGTGCAGATTGAGACCCACATTTTCTGATGTGGGTAAATGTATACTTTGGCTTGATTATGCTTACTTGTTACAAAGTTGTGCTTTTAATTGAGTGATTTGGGAGGGATGGAGAATTGTGCAGTTAGTGGTACATTTAAAAAAAAAATTAAAAAGAAACAAAAGGAAAAAGGAAAAAAAATACAACCAATTAACCAACTGCTGTCCCCAACCCCGATTCCAGCTCATCCCTGCTTCTTCCATCCCTATGATTTTAAATTTTAAAAACATGGTTTTATGGTATTTTATGGTATTTTAAAAGAAATGAACAGAAGTAGGTTGAAAAGGAGACACAAAGAGGATAGCTTAGAAAATTACATGTTGAAGTTTTTATATAATTTTGAAAATAATATTAGCTGCATATATTGGAGATACAGTGTGTAATCTTCTTTTGCTCTTTGTGTACAGAAATGCATTATAGATGTTAACCAATCCTGCACAAG
The DNA here is from genome assembly GCA_028646575.1 of Pseudocheirus occidentalis. Lineage (NCBI taxonomy): Eukaryota > Metazoa > Chordata > Mammalia > Diprotodontia > Pseudocheiridae > Pseudocheirus > Pseudocheirus occidentalis. The sequence goes on along the minus strand of JAQQSW010005239.1, from coordinate 6,162 downwards.
AAAAAGGAGTAAACCCGTCTAAATGGGGTCCATCCTGATTCCTCCTCTGGTTGCTGCTACTCTCACTCCCTTTGAATTTGTGTCTAGATTTTATGCATTTGCTTATCTCTATGTTTGTTCCCCTCTCCACCCCCAACTGCTTGAGGGCAGAGATAGTTTCACTTTGCCTTAAATTCTTTAGGCTAAGAATAGTGCTGGGCACATAATAGATATTTTATTTTATTTTATTTTGTGGAATGTAACTGAATGCTTTTGTAAATATGCATTTTATTAGTATCTTTTGTTTTTATGTAGCCCTTGTTTTGCAATGCATTCCTTTCCCCATCCCCCCTAAAGAGCCCTCTCAGAACACAGAATTAAAGAAGGAAAAATCATTCCCCAAAACTTATGCCTCCCCCAAAATTAAAAATCTGCCATTTGGTTCTGTGTCTCCCTCCTTTAGTTGGCTATCTCTGCAAAGAAAGATGAAAGGTGCCTTCTCCTAGCTCCTTTGGGGGGCTGAGACTTTTCTTCATCTCCAGCCTAGAACCTTGTTAGAATGCAGATGGTTCGATAAGTTGTATTGGTCACTATTACCTATATCCAGGTTGCTGGGGGCCTCTGGTAGTCTTCAGTGTTTCATTTGCCTCAAAAAATAACAGAACGTTCTCAGATAAGCCAGCAGAGACAACTAGGGTCTGAGTGGCTTCTGTAGCCAGCCAAGAGCTTCTCAACTTGGCTTCTGTAGCCAGCCGAGAGCTTCTCATTCACTTGGTTTTTTTCCTTCTTTACAATAAAAGAGAACATTTGCATGCAGACCAACAGCTCTCCTGTTCCATTTCCAGAGCTGGCGATGTGCGCACCTCTTGAGTCAAATGCAGAATTCCCATTAGTGGGGCTAGAAATTAGCCCTGCGGAAGAAAGCATCCCAAGTGGAGTCCCTGCTGACTGCCTGCTATTCATGACTTAGAATTCTAAGAAAGGAGCCCTTAGGTTCAGGAGCCTTGGCTTGGAGAGAGACCTCAGCAACCAGAAGCTGGCTCTCCCTGTCATTGTCCATCTCTGTCTGCCTCCATCCCTGCCTGTCCTTGTCTTTTGGGAGTCTCTCTGTCTTCTCTGCCTGCCTGCCTGTTTCTGTCTTAATCTATGCATTTCTCTGTCTTTCTCTCCCTCTCTCTTTGTCTCTCCGGGTCTCAGTTTCTCCCTCTCCTTCATCTCTCCCCTCTGCCACTCCCTGGTTCTGCAGCTGAATGGTCTGGCCACTTCAGCCTCTTTCTCTTCAGGACCAAATGGTGACAGCAGATCCCAGGGATCTCTTCATGAATTAGACATTCATGGGGGCCATTGTCCACAGGGAGGCAATTCTATTTTATGAAGCCCCCAGCTGGCAACTCAGATAGAACAGAAGCTTATTTACATAGTACTTTACATGTAATTTTCATGCTATTAATATAATGTCAAAACATACAACCGACTGCTGTCCCCCCACCCCCAGCCCTCCAGCTCTCCTCCTCCCAGGTTCTCCATCCCTATCGCCTCAAACGTAAAAACAGAGCTTAGAGACAGGAATGAACATTCTAAGTATCACACTTGAAATAAAACCTTACAAAGACTTTCTTAACAACTTCCTCTATATTTCTCTCTTTTATATGTTTCTTAATTCCTTACTATCGTGTTTGGGTCAAAAGGCATAGGGAAACAGGGATTCTCACTATTAAAGGGCCCCACACCCATCATCTGTCCCAGGATCTTGGTGCCTCTGCTTTTCCAGCATCTCTCATCTCCAGCTCATTCTCTCCACTCCCACAACCACCGTCCTAGCTCAGAACTCATCGACCTCATCCTCTCTCAACCAGGCTATGCAACAGCTTCAAAGCTGTTCTCTGAGGCTCATCTCTTCCCACTCTGATCCTTTGTCTACACAGCTGACAAAGCAGTTTTCCTAAAGTGTAGTTCCGAATCTCTCTCTATATATTGGTGGGAGAGCATGTCACCAATGGTTTTTTGTTCTGTGTTTTGGTGGGGGTGTTTTGAACCTAGTGTTCTTACTGTTTCACCTTAGTAAATACTTGTTTCTAAGAGCTACAAGTGTGACTGACTAAATGATTCTCAACTGGCAATCATGGTGGGAAGGACCCGCTATTGGAAAGACATGAGATCCAACACTAGAAAGGTCCTTCCTCTAAGCTGGTGAGTCTTGGGGCATGGCGCCTCAAGGCTCCTCAGTAAGAGTGGGAGCTGGGAGAGGCCGTCCTCTGAGCATGTGTGATGGATGGATGCTCTTAAAGCAGGGCCAAGAGACTATCTAGAGGAGGCACTGCCTTTTGTTTTGCCAACAGGATTTTACTTTGTTTTATTCTGCATAACAAACACTAAACCCTGCACACTCTTGTATTCTTTTCACTTTTCCAGTGAAAATGGCCTTTAAAATTTAGCCTGCAAATTTGCCTTTTGAATTTCTTTAAAAGTTTAGCTTCCTTTGAACTGATTCTTTGTAAATTTGTACTTGTGGTCCAGAGTTAAGTTGTGAGAGAAAAACTTGGAAGAAAATAATTAAAAGCGTCATTGTCATGTACCAAAATCCAGTCCCAAGGTTTCCTCGTGCCAGAGAGGCAGCCTCATGTTCTCAAAGGCTCTGCCAGTAAAAGCAACGATATGTCAAGGCCTCCAAATATGGGACCAGCTGGCAGACCATCTGCAAGAAGCTGGACATAGGGAGGTCCAGCAGCCGAGGCTGGCCTACTAAGGGACGGACTCTGTTCCTTTCTGGCCACAGAAACACAGGAGCTGACTCCTAAACCTTTGATGCAACCGGAAGTCCCTACCATAGATCTTGGAAAGAGAGCCTGAAAGATCAGAGTGGTAACCATGATAACACAGAAGCATGGCCAGCCGTCTGTAAGAATATGGGCTGCTCGCATCACCTTGGAAGGCCTTCAAAGGGTCTGTTGTGCACCCCCCGGATTCAGTTTCCTCCCTGGAAAAGTAAGAAGGTTTGTTTTACACTCTCTGAGATTCCTTCCTGACTTAGATCCTCGAGCCTATGCACTCACAAGAACGTTCTGAGAGGCACGTGGAGTAGTAAGGGAGCTGGCCTTGCACAGGATGGCCTGGGTTCAAATCCTGCTCCTGATGTATGCTGACCATGTGATCTTGGGGAAACCACCTAATTTCCCAGAGTCTTAGGTAACTCTCAAAGCCATGGGTTGTACAGAAGATGCTGACCTCCCTTGGCAGGAGGGGTTCTTGGTGAGAAGCTGATGACCCAATACAAAATGCTCTGCTTGCCACTTAGAGCCCCTCCTAACCCAGCTTCCTCCTTCCTTTACAGTATCCTTAGCCCTCCTCCCTGCCCTGTACTTTTCATCCCAATGATTCTGGTTTCACACAAAACACTCATCCCCTGACTCCAGGCATTTTCCCTGGCTGTGCCCCCCTCCTGGAAAACCCTCCCTCTTCCTCCTCCCTGACTTCCTTCATGCCCCAGCTAAAATCTATCCCTCTACAGAGATCCTTCTTCATCCCCCTAGATGCGTGCTCCTTCCTCCTATCACCGCCAATGGATCTTGCTCACATTTTCCTTGGGTAGACTTGTCTGCTGCAGCTCCTCTGGCCCGGGGGCTTGAGGACAGGTCCTGCCTTTGACTTGTCCATGTATCCTTAGCACTTCACAGAGCATCCGGAGCTCCATAGATTTGAATTAACTGATGGACCCCAAGTCACTGATGAAGGAGGCTCCTCAAGAGGGGTGTGGACCTTTGGGGGCAGGGCTTCTGTCCCTTTGTGTTTGCAGCCCAGCACCTGTCCCTGTGCCCCCCAAAGGAAATACTTCACAAACACTCCTTCCTGGAGCTAGCAAGTGAAAGACTCGGATTCCAACTCAGATCTGCAGCTTTCTGAGGAGTGATGAGGGATGGCAGCTCCACACCACAAAGAGATGGACAGATGCCTACAAAGCTGAGCCCATGAGCCAGGAGGGAGGAGAAGATGTGAGCAGGAAGGCATTTATGGAGCCCGAGCCCAGTCTTTCCTTCTGCACGTGTTTCTGCAGGCTGGCCTGGCCTACATGAACCTCAAGGACCCCGGGCGTATGTCTGCTTGGGCAGGGCACCCTGGGACCAAAAGGAGAAGCAATCTGCACGGTGATGTCACTGCGTAAGCAGATCCATCGGGATCATTCCTCAGAGGGCACCCTAAGTCTGAATTTGTAAGGCACAAAACCATGAGTAAATTCCATTTTGTTTTTTAAAGAAGAGTTTCCAAGATATAAAAACAAACACGAGGTTAATACAGCCATTAGATCATCGGATTCTGGCCAGGAGCAGATAATTTCTGCCTGCTTTCTTTCTCCTGCCCAGAAAAGCTGCTGTCACAGACGTGAATCAAGACATTTGAGATGCGGTGAGTTCACTTGGGAAGAAAGGCTCGTCGAGGAGAATGCCAACATCTTTTGTATTTAATAGAAACCAGAACAGCAGCAGAATCCCAAAGTCAGGGAGTTAAAACCCAACTTCATGAAACAAAGTCAGGCCAGGCACGAGATGGACAAGACAGGAGGCGATGGCTGAGACCAGAGCAGGACACCTGGGGCTTGTGCCCAGGTACCGACATGGGAAGGCACACCTCCTCCCCTGGGCACAACAGCTGGCCTCTCTGCTTGCTGTCAGCCACCACCCATGCACCCATCATCCCCTTCTCTGCTGCAGCTGTTGCCTCCACTGATACCCCCCCCCTTTCTGCCCCATGTGAGAAGGGGAATGGGAAGAGGACGGGACTGAGCTTGTGATTTCATTGGTAAAGGGCCTCTCAGTTGAGGAGACTCCCTCTCCTAAGGGAGGAGCTGCTTTCTCTACCACTGATCATCTCAGACAGTTCCCAAATGGCCCTTTTTGTTGATGCTCAGCTGTTTTTGGTTGGTCCAACTCTTTGTGGCCCCATTAGGAGTTTTCTTGGCAAAGACACTGCAGGGGTTTGCTGTTCCTTTCTCCAGCTCAACTTAGAGATGAGAGCTGAGGCCGTCAGGGTGAAGTGGCTTCTTCATGGTCACCCAACTAGCAAGTGTCTAAGGCTGGGTTTGAACTCATGAACATGAAAATCTTCCTGACTCCAGGCTTCACACTCTATCCCCGTGGTGCTGCTAGATGCCTAAAGACCTTCACTTATATAGAAAATGCCTTTCTTGTACCAAAATCCATTGTTCAAGAGCTCCCTCACTAGTTCTACTCAAAGAAACCAGTCTTGATAGAGGGATGTGGAATATAAGCCACCATTCTCATAATGCTGAAGTCAGATCAAATCCTATCAGGTTTATCTTCTGGAATGTTTTGAGCCAGGATACCTGAGGGGTTCCATAAGACAAAGTGTTGTCACTAAGCACTGAGAGGTTCAGTGACTTACCCAAGGTCATGCAATCACTATATGTTAGGGTCAGAACTCAAACTCAAGATCCCTTTCCATGGCCAGCTATTTAACCATTGAAGACAGAAAAGAGAGAAGGCACGGATAGATAGCAGGGAGAAAGAGATAGTAAAAGACGTCAGTGATAGTGGAACAGGGAAGTTTCTAAGAACAAAAGTGACTGGGGTCATCGGTGAGAAAGGGGCATTGAGAGTCAGACTCTTCCTAAGCCTGCAGGAGCTCCTCTTTCCCGAGGCTGCCCTGGGGCTGTCCTCCATGCAGCTTAAGGGTTAAAGGACCAGGTTTCAGCTCCTCAGCATCCCATCGCTGCCCTCGCCTCCACATTGTCCCCTTTCTCACCTCTGACTGCTCCTCTCCATCCGGAGGTCAGCCAGAGGGGACAGGGTGAGGGGGTGGGAGGGAGGGAGGCTGGAGGAGGAAACTTGTTGGGCAGGGGTGTGGGTGCACTGGGGCTGAACCCTGGAGTGGGAGCTGAGGGCTCTGGAGAGTGAGGTCTGTTTAAGGGGAAAGGGGAAAGCTCCAAGCCAAAGAGTCACAGATTTTATCTCCACTGAGTCCAATGCCGCCAGAATAATGTATTCCCTGGATAGGACGCCCTGACGCATTAATCAGCCTCCAACTCTACATCTTAAGTCACTTCAAGCTCCCATCCCCCGCAGGTGGGGCAGCTGCCCACCTTGAACCATTCAGTCAGCAAACATCAGATTCCTACTATGTATCAGGCACTGTGTGGTGGGAGTAGGGCATTCAAAAACAGATTGTCCA
>JAQQSW010005238.1:0-14245 GCA_028646575.1 Pseudocheirus occidentalis | reverse complement strand
GGGGTTTTTGGCAATAAAATATAACTATTCAGAGAAAAAACTGAACATAAAATTTAAAATGTGATCATACAGAGAAAACATTTAAAGAAATAATTCTTAGGTACAATTTCTTCTGTTTCTCACTCATTTATCATTGTAATTACTCTTCTGTTTCTTCTCTCCCTTTGGAACAGTAAAAGTGGGGAAAACTTAACTTTTCTATTTGTGTTAATGTTGAAGCTTCCTGTGGTCCTATAGAGCTTTCCAGTTCAGTGACTAGTATTGAAAGCACTTTGAGTTTCTCTTTAACTTCCACTAGATTAGTAACTAAAATAAGTGAATATTATCAATATTCAGTTATCAATATCAATTATTATCAAATGATATATTTTAAAGTGCCTTGCACATAAGTACTTAATAAATGTTTTTTTCTTCTCTTCTCCCTCCAAAATGTTGCAAAGCCACTAAAGTTAGACTCTACAAAATTGCATATCCTAAGAACCCACTTAACAAATAAATATTTATTGAATGCGTGTTACATGTACATCATATACTATAGATCATGTTACATACTTTAAAGGATACATATATTAGAAAGATGATCCTTTTCTTTAAGAAACAGTTCTTCATGGTAACTCTGACGGAGTGTTGGGGTGCTTATGTTTGTAACATCCAGTTGTAATTTCAATTTGTAAAATCACACTTGTGTTCAGGTACTTATGTTTGTAATATCATCTTGTGTAATCAAGTTGTAAAATCAGACTTCCCCCAGCCTAAGAGCATTAACTCTGCCTCTTCCCTAGGCCAGCTCTCTGCCTAACTACAATTCATGAACTGCTTATTACAATAACAAGCTATACCTATGAATCCTTCACTAAACCATCTAAACAATCACTTTAGCTTAGAGAAATGTATAGCTCCCTTGTTCTAATGACCAGCTGCACCTATGAATCCTTCAATGCATTATCAGTAAGCTAACTCTTCTCCAGTTAGGTGCATCCTGGATCCCCAACTAAGATCCCCAACTATAGTCTAGCTTCCCAACATCCATCTTATCAAACAGGACATTGATGGGTAACAGAATGGACACCTCTCAGTCAGCTCTGATCTTTAGCTGACCAAGTGATGTTTCAAGCCTAAAACCATACCTCCATGTAGCCCCACCTTGGGCTTTTTCCCAGTGAATTATGGGTAATATGCCTGTGCAGGAGATATGAAAAGTGCATATCCCTTTAAGCACTGGCCACTCCTTAACTCATCCCTAATCCCACCCTTACTCACCTAGTTAGCATAATCGATATCTGATTTATGATTTTATTACTTTATAATCTGTACCCCTGACTCCTGCAGGTTTGCAGGCTCCCTAAGACCCTCTACCCACTGTAAAGCATAACAATAAACTTTTACAATCCTGACTCACAAGATTGAGTCCTGTGAAATTCTTTCCAGACTAGAACTCTCAAGGGATGCATTGGGGTCCCTCAAACACCCAGCTTTTCTCACCCTTTTCAACTCCATACAAGAACTTCTGTCTCTGTTCTTAGAGAACAATTCAGTGAGAAAAAAATAACATTTTGCTCTCAAGGTAGAAGAATAACAATTTTTAATGGGCATTTTTAGCTGCTAGATAGGTCTTGTTTGAATTTAAGTCCAACTCTTTATAAAAAAGCCTAATTTCATAATTGCCCCAGTTCTAAAAGAGTTCTAGAAATATTTTAAACTAAGTTTTTGAACATAGATTTAAATGTTTCATGACAAATTAGGATTGGCCATTTTAAAGTTCTCCTTCAAAACTTCACTTTTGAAAGTCCCGGAAGGTAAATCATATGAAAATGACTCTACTTACTTAGCAAAATGTTTCATGTAAAAATGTTCCTCAGGTATTTGGGGTACGGCACATACCATACATAGTTCAGTCTGGAAAAAGCAACTGGTGACCTTCTTTGTCTTTCTGCTCTGGTAACTGGGAAAGGTACAATGGTACTTTTTCCTTCTCCCTATCATAATTCCAGTGGCCATGATGACAGCTGAGGAAGGTACTGTGGAGTTCTTAGAGCTTGGTCAGACATCAAAGAAGCCAAGGTCATCCACTGCATCCTTGGGCATTGCTAGTCATTTTGACTTTTTATCTTGCCATAGGACTTCCATAACTTAGGAAGAGAAAGTGAGACTGATGACTTTGTACAATTCTGTCTCACTTAAATCCAATTCATCCACAATAAGAACATCACATGTGATGTCATTGGTCGTCTTCTAAAATGAAGAATGAACAACTACATACCCTCTCTAATTATACTTAAGAGCTACCCCTGAATCCAGTGCTTCACAGTTCACTCTAGAAGAAACAACTTCCTTTTACTAGTTAAGAGAATGAGTTTAGAATGTCATTAAGGTCTCAAATATAATCCCAGAGGATGCAGTACAGAGGAAAGAATAATGACTTCAGAATCAAGATGAGGTGAGCTCAAATTCTGTCCCTGATAATTTCTACCTATATGACCTTGGGTAAGTCACAACTTCTAGAAAATGTCTCAAGTCCTGTCTAGCTCCAGAACCATGATCCCAATAATTCTCTACAGAACTGAATAAAGGGAAAGAACTAGAGACAATTTGTTGTCACTATCTGATCTCTCCAAGTGACTCCTCCATTCTTCTCAAGTTGTGATTCCCTCAAACCTTGTGAAGAGTGAATCCTGGTACTGTTTTAACAAGTGAGTCATTTTAAATTCATGGATTTAAAATTGTATTTTTCTTTCATTTTAAAGGTAAATATAGTGCCTGACAGTGAATTAGCATGCTAGGGGGAAATGGTACTTCTGGTAATTATGAAGAGCTTTGGTAAATTAAACACTTGCAGATGACTGCCCATTCTCCATCACGTCAACAGAGCAATACTTTGCTGGAATAATCTGATCACTCCATTTAGGTTATTTACAGAAAAATCCTCGAAAGATAACTTTTCTCAGGCAGGCAACATTTTATGAAGCTTACTGAATGAAAAGCTTAAATGTTGTTTTGTCAAAGATGAGCTTTTTATGCTTATCTTTGTGTGCAGACTTTTTTTTCTAAGTCTACATACACTAAGACATATAACTTCGCTTCCAGCATTTGTGTCTCATGACTCACCTAATGTTTGTTCACACTCACTGTAACAAATTCCATAATTTTCTACAGGAAACATTCTCCTAGCATTCCTCCTACCCCCTTGTACTGCATTAGGAGAGGAAACATAGGTGCCGTGCCTTTGTTTGCGGAGGACACTAATGACTTAGATCAAATTGTCATATGTTGTAGAGCCTCCTAAATGAAATACTAAATAGCAGAGAGTTTGGTCGAACTATCTATGTAAGAAAAAAAAATTCCAACAACATGTCTTTTTCTGTACTATTTTATGGAGTTAGATGAACAACTCATAGAGTTGGCCCACCAATACAAATATCTTGGCCAAATGCTGCAGAGAAGGGGAAAGAAAGGAAGGGAATAAACATTTGTTAAACATCAGTTATGTGGCAGGCACTGCTCTTTCTAAATATTACCACCACCTTGCAAATATTATCAATACTTTCAAAAACAGGTACTGAAGTAGGTACAGAATTGAACAGAATAAGCTAGATTTTAATTGGGAGGCTGCCTAATTCTTTCTCTTACTTTTAGCAACTCCCTGAAATAAAAACAACCTTTTTTTTTAGCATCATTGATCTTCCAGGGATGTTATTTATGTGTATGTCAATCAGACAACCACAACTTTGAAGAGTCAACATTGCACATCATTCAAATGGTATGAGAAACATAGTTGGCATAAATAAATAACTTGCTACATATTAAGAATGATGGATTGAATTATGAAATATTATAAATTACATCAAAGAGATATTGGCCTGGAAAAGGAGGTATGTGTTCATATAACAAGAATGAAAGATAACAGACAGACCAGTTCTTGTGTCATTTTCATATCCAAGTCATATCAAGAGATCCAAATACCCTTTTATGAAGGAGTTAACAGAAGATATCAACAAGGGATGCATGGGATATAATGTGAGTGGCTTCTCATCCACACCACAATAGTGAGAGTACTGAAGAACTGGAGTATATCTCTACCTATTTCTCCAACAAACATGTTCCAATTAAGGGAAGCACCAAATAGGGTAATACTAGAAGTCTCTTACCACGGCAGAACGGCAGAAACTTTAACCAAAGCTTGATCACCGATGAAATAAAAGTGGCCTGTACTCTTTGCTCAGGAGGAAGATACGGACTGAATCAGCGCGTCAGTTATAACTCATTTTCCTTTCCCTAAAATGCTTCTCTTCTGAATGTTATATGATTCCAATGTTCTAGTGATGAATTAACAGATGAGACTTCATTATCAATTTCTTTTGGCACCTAATTCATTAATTCAACTCCCTCACATGGATTCTAAAGTAAGGCTGCCTTAGGCTATATTTCAACTTAAAATGACTCATGTTTATAGTAAGATTTTGGGATATAATCAATATGTCATCTTCCTTTGCAATCTCTCACATTTGTGAGGAAAGAAATATGTATTAGAGTTCAGCAATCCCTCTACACCCATTTTTTTTTTTTACCCTTGACAGGGACTCCTTTTGAGGAATATAAATACTGGAAATGAGGATGAATTCAGGAGTGGAAATATAGTGTACTTTGTAAAAAGCAACACGAACTTAAACGTTTACAAAGGATGTAAGAGTCTTTCTAATTTGCTTTGGTGTCTCACTCTAAAGGAGTGAAAAATCAGCTCATCCTAATTTTGATAAGTAGATTAAAAACAAAAGAATGAGAAAGGACAAAGAGAAAAGTGCAACAGAAAAAGAAGTGGGACTCCGCATAATATAAACACGAACTTTTTGAATGTGTTGGGAATGTTCTCATTAGTGAATTAATTTAAATAATTAAAATAAAAATTATGGCACCTTTTCTCATTTTCACATTTTCAGCCCTGTTTCTCATTGTCCTCCATGCCTTCCCTCATCTCCCCGAGTCCTCCTTCTAGACTCTGCCTCACTTCTCTAAGTTCATCCCCCTTATCAGATGAAAAATTCATTTATAATGGCTTACATTATATACAGGACCCATGGGATATGGTGTGAGTGGCTTCTGATCTGCACCATAACAATGAGATCGTTGAAAAATATTTCTTTAGAGGGATATTTACTGGGGTAGTGGTTGCGGTATTACATTTCGATAGAAACTCTGGAAGAGTTAACAAAGCAATAAAACTTCAATGGTAGCGGTTCAGGCTCGTGACCTGTGTGGGGAGACACTTATTTGGCAAGGGGTCCCACACACTGCTGATGTGTCTAAGCCACTTATACTAAGATACTAAGTTAGCATCCATAAGATATGCAGTTTAAAGGACCTCTGGGGAGATGGTGGCTCATTGTGTAGGCTACAGAGTTGGGGAACTTAAGATGACCTCAAGACCACGTGTGGCCCTCTAGGTCTTCAAGTGCATCCCTTTGACTGAGTTCAAATTGGCCTCAAAGCCACAGGTTTCCCACCTCTGGGCTAGGATTATAAGGCAGAGATGTTATTCATACTTATTTTCCTTTTGTCAATGGGATTAGTACTACACAAATTTTTTATAATTTATCACTTGTGCTACAAAATGAAAAGAAGACTTCATTTCTGTCCTGCTTCTATTCACTGTTACTTACCACAGTGTTAAGAGCCAAAAGAGATTTTCTTGTTGAACTGCCTCATTTTACATCAGAGGGAACTATGACTCAGAAGGGTAGAATAACTTGTTTAAATATTGATCGCACACAGTTGTTGAATCCTATCAAACTCTTTGTGACCATGTTTGGCGTTTTCTTGGCAAAGATATTGGAGTAGGTTTGTCATTTCCTTATCCAACTCATTTTACAGGTGAGGAAACTGAGGCCAAAAGGCTTAAGTGACTTGCCCAAGGTCACACAGCTAATAAGTGCCTGAGGCCAGATTTGAACTCAGGAAGGTGAGTCTTCCTGACTCCAGACCTGACACTCTATCCACTGTGCTGCCTAGCTGCCTCATTGAATGGAGAATAATAATATGGTACAGTGAATAGAGTGTTAGAGCTGAAGTCAGGAAGATTTGACTTCAAATTCCCTCTGGATTTGAATACAATTACAATCTACTTACTATGCATTTTGCAAACCTCAAAGTGCTATGTAAATAAAAGTTACTATTGGAAATATGAAACTAGAGCTCACTTTTCACTATACCAGGCCTCTTCTTATATTTTTATACTGTTTTCCACTTCTGATACTTGTCCTCAGGCTTAGGAAACATGTGCCTAGTGTTAAATGACTAATCTGCAAACTGGAAGCAATTTTTATTGAAAAGTACATCAAGGCAAGTTTGGTTCCTGGACCCCTACCCCACCGCATCATGACATTACAAATCTTTCCCTCTTCCGTATGTATATTAGAATGCAACATCCAGGATGAATGTATGTAGTCGAGTCATTTGTGTTTCTTTTCAAAAGACAGTGAACATTTTTTCCTTCACTAGTTGTAAGCAAATTTTCTCATCTACCATTCCATGACATTTCTAGAGCCCTTTAAATCTATTATTAAAGGTCACCCTAAGTATTCTGGAGTCCATTCTTATTTTTAAGTAGCTAAAACTTTCTGAGAGAGAAAAAGAAAGGAGAGTGAGGATCTCTGGGCTGATTTTTGTTTTTAAACAACTGTTCTTAGATGTTATTTTCACCTTATCATCTTTAAGTTTTTGATTCAATGAAAGGAGTATATTCAACTGCTAGGAAACATTTCATAATCTTTCCTTTAGTTCAATCTTCTACATTTTTTGTGGAAACTTTTGTCTTCCATTTAACCTGGGTTTTTTGGTGGATTGGGTGTTTGGTTTTTTTTTGCCTAGAATTTAATCTCTTTAAATAATTCTTCTTTAGAAATAATTTATACTTTTGGAAACAGAAAAAGACATCATATTGAATGTAGTAGAAAGGACTTTAGATTTGGTATCAGAAGAACTGGGTTTTCTCACCACTTTATTACTTAGGTAACTTTTAGTAAGTTGCTGTATCTCTCTAGGCTTCAGTTTTCTAGTGTGTAAAAAGAGGATGAGGCAGGGTCATCAGAAACCTTCCTCCTCCCCCACCCCAATCTGTTCTTCTTCTAATGGGAAAAGTGAAGGTGGTAGGGTAAAAAGTATGCATTAAAAGCAGCCAGAGTCACTGACTCTGGCTGAAATCAATAGATGACCCTATTACTGTACAATGATAAATATTATGTAGAGGCATTGCAAAATTGGAGCTTCCCTTTGAAATAAGTATCAGAATAAGGATAGACCCAAAAAATGAATAGATAGGTAGATAGATAGATAGATAGATAGATAGATAGACAGATAGATAGATAGACAGACATGCTTATGTATGTGTTAGTATGTGTGTCAGAGAAAAAGACAGAAAGATAGAGGATGAGAGAAAAAAGAGAGGGAGAGAAAAAGAATGAAAGAGAAGATCAGAGAAAGGGAGAGACAGAAAATGGAAGAGAAAGAAAAGAGGGAGGACGAGAGAGAAAGAAAAAGGGAAGGAGGGGGAGAGAGAGACAGAGAGAGACAGAGACAGAGAGAGAGAGAGAGAGAGAGAGAAAGGCAGTAAGAGGGATAGAACTTATTAAACCCTTACTACAAGAAGTACTGGGGATACAAATTCGAACAAGCAAGACAGTCCCTGGGGCTGCTAGGTGGTGCAGTGGATAAGGCCTCCACTCAGAAAGACTCATGCTCTGGAATTCCAATCTGATTCGGATATTTACTAACTTGAACTGGAGAAGGAAATGACAAACCACTTCAGGGTCTTTGCCAAGGAAAGCAGTCACCAAGAGTCAAACACAACTGAACAACAAAAAAAGTCCCATTCTAATGGGAAAGTATAATTCATAAAGAAGTACTAGTGCTGGAAAAGGGAGGGTATATTTGAAAAAACATGAGACTACCATGGGAAGCATTCAGGAGGTCTAGACCCAGGAGAAAGATATGGCAAAAAGTTCACTTATCTGTGGGAACAAAGGAAGGCATTTAAGTTTCCTGAGTGGAGGAGATGGTCAAAAAGTAAGAGCTGGCCCACGTTGAGGGAACTGTAAAGAACTTTGTAGGAGGCCTGACACAGGGCAAGGTAAGACAAACACTTATCAGAGCAGCACCGGACTTCATAGAAATTCTTTTTATATAGGAAACTGATGAAGAAACTCCTTCTACCAATTCAAGCTGGCGCATTCTTAGCAACTTAAGAGTCCTAGAGAGTAGCTCAAAGCCAGGAGACTTCAAGTGACTTGCCTAGGGCCACATAACCTGTATGTGTCAGAGGCTAGAGTTAAACACAAGTGCTCCTGATGTTTTAGGCCAGTTGCTATCCACTACGTTGCTGTTGTTCAGCATAAAAGGATTATACTAACGGTATGCACAGTTGTAGATAAGGGAAATGTGTAAAAATGGCATGATTAACTTGTAAATATTAATAAGTTTTTTTATATCTAAAACCTCTATAGATACGAAATAAGTAATACAATCTCCCTCCTTCCCCATTCCAGGCACTGGACACATTATCTCATTTGCTCCTCACAATGACCCTTGGAGGTCGATGCTATTATTATTCCCATTTTACAGAAGAAGAAACTGAGGGTAAGTTACTTCTGTCCAGGGTTGCACAATTAGCAGATATCTGAGATCACAACTGAACTCAGCTCTATCCTGATTTCAGGCCCGGTGTCTCCTATGTAGGTAGCTCACCTTGCCAAGTAAAATTCTCCCAAGCCAGCAAACTAGAGTAAGTAATCAAAACGGCCTTTATGCCAAAATCAGCCTCCTATCTTGCACAATTCTGCACCTGAGTGCTCACATGTACACATTCTTCCTACCCTCCCTGCCCTGAAGATTTAAGATTCATAGTTTGGGAGGTAGCTTTGAGATCTTCTAGCTCAATACTCTTATTTGAAACATGAGGGAAATGATGCCTGAAAAGCTTAAGTGATTTGTCCAACCTTGTAAAATAGCAGGTAAAAGAGTCATGATTCCATCTTCTGTTCACTGACATAATTCAACTTAATTCAACTAGCATTTATTAAATGCCTACCATACATTCCCACATCATTCTGGATGGTGGACAAAGACACAACATGAGAGTCTGCCCTAAAGGAGTTTGCATCATTTTGTACAACACATACAAGATGTGTGCCAATGAAACCAAGGTAATTAGGCCATGGGGCCCTAGGAGCTGAGAACCTCCATTAGGAGGCTTGAGTTGAGCTTTGAAAGAAGCTAAGAATCCTAAGAAGTCTAGGAAGGAGTAAATTCTAGATACTGGAAGCTGCCAGTGCAAAGACAGAGATGGTTGATTAAATGATTACTTCATACACAACAGAAAAAGGAGGAGGCGATTTCCCCCTATTCTTTTTGTTCATTGGATCTACATAGCATTATGTGAATCTTCTAAGTCAGTGCATAAGCGTTCCAATTGATGGAGAGGAAGGAGGGAGTGGGGCAGGATACTCTTCATAGGAGGTAGAGAGAATATACCCCCAAAACTTTAACTTGTATGACTGTCGTGAGATTTTATACATACCATATGTAAGATTATTGGGTATGGTACCACAGTGTTTTGACAAAAATGTATCAGGCAACATTTAAAAACTCAGCATTTTTTAATGCCTCCTTATTATTTGTTGTTATTATTCCCCCTTCTCAAGGAGAGCCAATGACATCACAAGGGCGATGTCTTGACTTCTGAGGGAATTGAGTATACATGAAGCAGAGTTGTTTAAATCATCAGCTTCACTCTCTCCTCCAGAGTCATTGAAATCCAGTAGCAAAATATGACTAGATATGGCCCAGGATGCAGTGGATGAGCTTGGTCTTACTAAATTAAGGTCTTTCCCAGGTCTCAGTTTGTTAGAGGCCATGCATATTCAATGACTAAGGGCTAGATAAGAGTTAAGACAAAAGATGCCCCAATTTACCATCATAAAGATATCAACCTGGGAGGGAAAAGTTCTTAGAGTTTCTAGCCAGAACAGAAAAAAATTGCTATTTATATAATATAATAATAATATATATTATTATATATAAATATATAATAATAATATTTATATAATGGTGATGACTGCCTGAATGAGGAACCAGTCAGCTGGGTAACTCAGCTCCTCTTGCCCCTCTCCTCCTTCTCCTCTTCAAAGGAAGGTAAATTTTGATGGCCAAAAGCTACACAGTCAACTTGGGGTTTACTAGCTAGATTCCTTCCTTCCTTCCTTCCTTCCTTCCTTCCTTCCTTCCTTCTTTCCTTCCTTCCTTCCTTCCTTCCTTCCTTCCTTCCTTCCTTCCTTCCTTCCTTCCTTCCTTCCTTCCTTCCTTCCTTTCTTCCTTCGTTCCTTCCTCTCCTCTCTATTCCAGAGGCAGCTAGGTAGAATATTGGATAGAGTTCTGGGCCTGGAGTCAAGAAGTCTTGAGTTCAAAGCCAGCCTCAGACACTGTGTGATCCAGAGCAAGTCACTTAATTGTGTCATCCTCAGTTTCCTCATCTGTAAAATGGGCATAATAATAGTTCTACCTCCCAGGGTTGTTGTGAGGACCAACTGAGATATTTGTAAAGGCATGTGGTAGGCATTTAATAAACGCTTATTCCTTTCCACTAGCGGAGTAGAAAATTAGGTCATGAGGCCCTAGATGCTAGGAAGCTCCATTAGGAGGCAGCTTTGAAAGAAGCTAAGCCAAAGTGATTTTCATAAAGTTCAGGTCTTTTTTTCATGGCCAAAAGCTGCACAGTCAACTACTCAAAAAATTCTAGTATTCTCTATTCCTCTAGGGTCAAATGCAAACTCTGTTTTCTTTTCAGACTATTCACAAACTGGCCTTTCTCTGTGTTGGTCTTCACATATGACACTTCGTCTATCTGCCATTTCCCATCTCTGCATTGACTCCCAACTTTTGCACTGACTATCCCCCATGACTATCCCTTCTCTTCTTCCTCTTAGGCACTCTAGTTCTCTTCTAAGCTCATCATATTCATCACCTTCTGCATGAAATCTTTCCTAATTCTTTCAACTGCTAATGTCTTTTCCCTCCCCATTCTTTGTACTTAATTTTCATATACTTATAGCATCTCCCCTGATAGAATACAATTCTTTCATATGATTTTGGTCATATCTCCAATATGTAGCTGAGTGTCTTGCACATAGCAGGGCTTCCTAAATTCTCCTTGATTGAGTAATTTTGTCTTTCCACAGAATTATCTTGAAAATGCTAAGCCACTTAGAAGGGTCACCTGAAATGTCTGAGTATGTCATTCTCCACTCAACCTGGCTTTCTATTCCACTGGGTGAAGCCTGAGCTAACAGTTGTTTGAATGTTAACTTCAGGAAAACATATGCTACCTTATCCTGTGTTTGAATCTGTCCACTCAGATCTGCGTAGATTTCATTTACCTGACTGGGGTCCTATTTAGAGAAATACCCCCAGATATTCAACATCTAATATATAAAGCTGCTGAAACATTTTCTCCCTACTATCACTAGATTTAGATTGAAACAAATGTAATGCTTTTCTCTCTCCTGCTGCATTCCCCTGAAGTTATGTGATTCTCTTTCCTTAGACCTCCTTTACTGCAATCTCTGATGTTTCTTCTGAAGACAGAACAGATATCCAACCTTCCTGCTGGGCACCTCACTCAGCAGCATCTCTGGAACAATAGTGTCCTGTTCCCTTTTTTTTTCTGCCTTTGATTTCAATGTTTAAAGAAGTGACCTTTGTCTAACTGGATCCTTTAACCCTTCAACTCTTTCCCTAGCCTGACAACAAATAACTATATCCATTTTTTAAAGAAGATTTGAGGGAAAAAAATGACCCCCTCCCCCAGCTAACTATATAACTGCATTTGATTTCCCACAGGCAGTTCTATATACTACCTATTGAATTTAATGTTCTTTGACTCAATTATAGGTGAAATTACCTTGTTCCTTCTCTTGCCCAGGGGATTCATTATTCAATATTTTATTTTCCTACCCTCAAGTAAATATGCCTAATAACATCTTTCTGTTTGCCGTTTAGTCCCTAAACAAACCTTGCTTTTATCAATGGGGCTGAAAGTTCAGTATTTTATACCTTTCACAGAAGGGTAAGGAATGGAAATATGTTTCCTCTCATCTTAGCAATGCCCCATGAGAAACTGAATCAATTACAGAGGATGTATAGAGGTTCCACAGGAAATAAGGTCTTAGGTTGGGCCCTGGTTACTTTTCAAGATCAATATCACAGACCTTGGCATTTGTAGGGGAAACATTCTAAAGGTTCCTGCAACCGGGAAATCCCTCCAAGAGCCAAAAAGGGGAGGGAGGAGGAAGCAGGGACTTGTGGGATTATCTCAATATCTTTCCTTTTGTTTTTCCTTTTATTGCTTTCCTTCTCCTCCTAGCTAAGAAGCTGAAGGAATTGTATCACATAAAGAGAAACCAGACTGAATGTGAGAGGCAAAATTATGTTATAGTGAATTCTGTTGAATATACGATTGAATCACATAAAGCTGAAATTAATGGTCTTCTGTACTAGTTCTCCATGCTCATCTCAAGTACCTGCCACTCGCAGCAGTTATTTTCATTGTCTGGCTGCAGATCCCTACGTAAGATGGCAGCATTTGTCTCCCCCCACACTTCTGTCCTCTTCTCCATATTTAAGGTATTCCTTGACATTGTATGATCATATAACAGTCTAAAAACACTCATGCCAAATTTCACATGGTCTCCAATCCAGTAAATATGCCTATTTCCTGATGGTCGTGAAGAAAAGGACTTCAAGATGGAAGGGATCTTATAAGGCAGCTAGTTCAAATCCCCTTATTTTATTAATCACACCTAACACTTCCATAGTGCTTTAACATTTGTCAAGCAATTTAGACACATCATCTCATTTGATACTTGTTATTTTAAGGGGTGGGAGAGGCAGGAATTATAATCCCTTTTTTATAATGAGAAAACAAATTCAGGGGGGTTTAAATAACATGTAATATGAGTCACACAGATAGTATCAGACTTTGGAACCAGATCTTATGACTCAACACTCAATACTCATTCTATCAAAAAGTTCCTCAGTAAGGTATGTGTTTGACAAAAGTAAATCATGTTAAAATATGACTGAAGTTTAAATTTCCAGTATCATTTGTATTTTATTTTTTAATATAATTTAATTTTTGAAGGGGGGTAGGCAAGGACATTGGGGTTAAGTTACTTGCCCAAGGTCACACAGCTAATGAGTGTTAAGTCTCTGATGCTGGATTTGAACTCAGGTCCTCCTGACTCCAGGGCCGGTGCTCTATTCACTGTGCTACCTAGCAGCCCCTGATCATTTGCATTTTAAAAGAGTGGGGAATCAGCTCATAATAGTTGGGGTGTAGGTAAGAGATTCTTTTCAAGAAGAGACCTTCTGGTACTAAGGTTTACTTTGAGACAACCCCTTCAATTACTCCCCTGCCCTAGACCAACACTATACCTGGTTTCTAGAGAGTAAAATACATGAAATGAGCTCCTCACTTTTGTGTCATTCTTGCTGTACTCACCTTTGCAAAGAGCCCTGTAGGTCACAGGTCAGAAAAAACAGAATAATCACATTTGTTCAACAATGAGTTGACTGAGGCAAAATACGAACAGCCCAACAGGTTGAGGAATGCAAGGAGTTTTCTGTACTTTCTTTAGCTCTACCAATAGTGTGCAATTTGGGACAACCACGACCCAAGATGAAGACTTTTGCCTGTGGAAGGTGTCAAGGGCCAGTCTCTGACCTGGTCCATAAATGGAACATTATACTCAATTTTGCTGGGTAGGTGATTCTTGGTTTTAATCCCAGCTCCCTTGATCTCCAGAATATCATATTCCAGGCCCTTCAGTCCCTCAGCGTAGAAGCTGCCAGATCCTGGGTTATCCTAATTGTGTTTCCACAGTATTCAAATTCTTTCCTCTTGGCAGTCTGTAATATGTTCTCCTTGATATGGAGATTCCAGAACCTGGCTATAACACTTCTAGGAGTTTTCTTTTGGGGATCTTTTTCAAGAGGTGATTTGTGAATTCTTTCAAGTTCTATTTTGCCCTCTGATTCTAAAACATGAGGGCCATTTTCCTTGAGAATTTCTTGAAGGATGCTTTCCAATTTGTTTTTTTGATCATGGCTTTCAGGTAGTCCAATAATTTTCAAATTGTCTCTCCTGGATCTATTTTCCAGGTCAGTGGTGTTTTCAAGGAGATATTTCACATTGCTTTCTATT
>JAQQSW010005237.1:0-14245 GCA_028646575.1 Pseudocheirus occidentalis | reverse complement strand
AGAGAGAGAGAGAGAGAGAGAGAGAGAGAAGAGGGGAGGAGAGAGAAAGGGAGGGGAATAGAGGGGGGAGGGGAGGGAAGGGAAGGGAGAGAACAAGCAGGAAAACCAGGAGAGGAGAGAAGATCTGAAAGGAGAGGTGTTCAACAATGTCAAATGTTGCAAAGTGATCAAGAAGGATGAGGCTTAAGACAAGGTCATTGGCTTTGATAATCAAGAAATCATTGGTAACTATGAAGAGGGCAGCAAGGTTCAGTGATGAGGTTGGAAAACAGTTTGCAGAAGGCTGAGGAGTGAGAGAAGACACAAAAGCAGCAAACGAAGACAGCTTTTCCAAAGAATTTGGCTGAGAAAGAGATGAGAGGTGTAGATATCTCAGTGTCACAGAAGGAGCGAGGGAGGGATGCTAGGAATTGGAGCTGAATGTGTCCATCTATCCTGACCTATCCTTCGTGTAAATTAGGGGTCAGGGTCATAGGATCTACTACTACTACTACTACCTGGCCCCTATTGGAGAGGATCTTAAGGTCATATAGTCTAGCCTCCTTGTTTTACAGATGGGGAAACCGAGGCCCAAATGAGAAGCATTAAGGTCACAATGAACTCACTGTGTTATTTGAAGTAGCTGAAAAGATTGTTGCTTCATTATGTGGGGTCCTTACTTAGTACCTCAGTGCTATCCATACTTTTCTAGGGAATGCTTTGTTTTTGATGGCTTGAAAGTAGAAGGAAGGATTAGTGAAAATCTTTAGGCCTTATCTAGTTCTAGGATTAATTTGTAGACAAACTTTAAAAAAAAGGAGGGATATTGCCACTTTTTACATCAAAACAATGTATAGTAAAATCCTATAATTTATAACTTATATTTATAATTTTAATTTATAATTTATAATCCTATAATGGCATTTCATTAACATTGAAGCACTCCTTTCCTTGGCAATACTGGTGGGGGTTTGTGGGTAGAGTAAAAAGTATGGGAAAGAGAGGTGTTGGCAAAATGCAATTGGATAGAACATTAATTCAACATCTTCCCTGCATCATACAGGTCAGGCACTGGGAAGTATGGAATGGAAACAAAGTTGAGGTGATACATGGTCCTACTTTCATGGAGTTTATACTCTAATGGGGGATATTTCACATGGGCATAGACATATAAAGTCATATATGATGAACATAAAGTCGTACATATGTGATAAATGACTTTAAGAGAAACAAAGTACATGTTTATGTGAGGTTTCATATGAGAAAGTGTCTGACTGGTGGAGGAACTGGAGAATTAGAAAGTTTCCTCAAGAACTGGAGGATTTAGAACTGGATGTGGCCTCAGATCTCATTCACTGGACAAGTATTTAAGTATCTATTATATAAGCCA
Source organism: Pseudocheirus occidentalis (assembly GCA_028646575.1). Taxonomy (NCBI): domain Eukaryota; kingdom Metazoa; phylum Chordata; class Mammalia; order Diprotodontia; family Pseudocheiridae; genus Pseudocheirus; species Pseudocheirus occidentalis. The sequence goes on along the minus strand of JAQQSW010005237.1, from coordinate 12,876 downwards.
GGTTTGGGGTTAGGTGATATGTCTCTATTGTGGATGCAAAGACCGAAAAAATGTCCCTTCACTTTCATTAGAAATGCTTTAGGATATTAGAATATCCATGGGCAGCAGGGTGAAGAACTAAGACAAGGGAGGGAGGAATTATCAGTCTACTGTAAGAATTTAGGAGAAAGGTAATAAGAGCCTGGAGTAGTTTGACAGCCATGTGAGTGGAATGAAGGGGATAAAGATGAAGTTAAAAACCAACAGTTTCAGATGGAAGGGAAGCTCACATTATACCTGCTTCTTCCCCTCCTTCCTCCGCCTTTGTGTTCTCTCCTCCACACACACTTCAATTATGAGGAATAATAAATCCCATCTCCTTCCTCCCTCCTTCTCCCAGAGTATATTCCTTTTTCTCTCTCTTTCCTTTCCTTAGTAAGATATCAAAACAAAACAAAAAAATCTCTATTTGCATTATGAAAATCTATCCACTTTTCTACCAAGAGGAGGGTAACATGTTTTGGTATATGGTATAAAACGCTGGTCCAAGTTTTGTGTGACTTTGACTGATTCCTTGGTACTTGCCAGGTACACACATACACACTCACACACACACTCACACATACACACAAACACACACTCACACACACACACACACACACACATAGCCTTTCTATACAGTTATTCACAATATTTTTCTTTAACTATCAACTTTTGGATTTTGCCAGTGACATTCCCAGAAGTTTTAATTTTGAGCTTTCTTTCAAAAAGTGATTTGTGCATTGTTTTTTATTTTTGCTTTGCTTTCAGATTCTAATAGGTCTGGGAAATTTTTGTTCATGGTTCCTTGAAATATGTTGTTTAGGATTTTTAAATTTTAGTTGGTATCAACTTGGTTGTTTGGATATCATAATTATGCCAGAAAAGCAGTTAAACTCTCCTAATCCACTGACCCAGAGATCACACACCACTGGACAAGTATGCCAAGAAAGAAAAAGACAGAAACTAAGCTTTAAAAATACCCAAATACTCATAGCAACACTCCTTGTGGTAGAGTAAAGTATATTATCTCTTCAAGACCTTTTCATAAGAAGTTGTTAACGATGAAAAGGTCATGAAAAGTGGGTTTTGTGCAAAATAAATTATTTTGATTGTCAAATGTGTCGAATATTGCTTCTATTCTAGATTTACATTTTCATACCTAATAAGAATAAAGAAAGAACGTATTTTAATATACACTGCTAAGTTTGTGAATGAAGGAACATGGTTTTCAGATGCAATTTTGGACAGTTTTGAAGAGGAAATGACCTATAGTGGAGAAGTGAGGATTTTGAACTTGTCAGCAATGTAGGGTAATGCCTCACTTGTGTAAAAACAGTTTAATATTATAAGGAGTCAGAGAAAAGACATCTTACTTAGTAAAAACTAGAAAAATACAATTGTAAAGAAACACATTTTCAAGGGCACCAAAGAGACACACACCACCTTGTTGGAGATGTTGGAACTAAGGCATGATGGGATACACTAGCTAATTTGCATATAAATGTTTTATGACTAAAGAAGGTGAAAATAAGAAATCGTATAAACATTTGGAAATGGAAGCGTTGTTTAAAAAAGTATTGTCAATTTGAAATTTCACCTTTTAAGTAAGAATGTGATAACATTAATATTTACCAGCATTTTCCTGACACCTCTTCTTTTTCCCTATCCACAACATAGGAAAGTCCAGGTCTATTTTCCTTCCCTGACCTTTAGGGATTAACTTTATCATGCTGTCGGGGGACCTTATTGGTCCCACTTTCCTGGTCGCCTAACCACATTACAAATCCCAGCCAAAGGACATCAGGGTCCCTCTGACTTGGTGGATTTCTGAAGATTCCTCAAGGCACCATATCCTACCCTGATGACCAGATGCATTTCCACCAGAGAAGCAAAGTACTTCTGTAGCTTTATTATTTATTCTTGTTGTATTAGGGTAAAGTGAGCCCCCTTTTGTTAATTATTCAATGACTTGCAAGTGCCTCATTTCCCTCCAACAATGAGCTAAAGCTGAACTAAAGGAGAGCTGTCATGAGATCTAAGCCTCCAACATTTGGCCATAGTCATGGCAGGCTGGTATGAGATAAAATGGCCTTATGGTTGAGTTGGGGGAAGGGCTTTGCAAACATGATGGAGAGTTGGGTGATCAAATGGGGGAACACGGCATGGTTCTCAATCAAAAAAGCCCTCCTGATCAAAAAAGCTTCTACTAGAGACATGAGCTCACTGAGTGCTGGAGCAGGCTGCCAGAGAGGGGAAAGAAATTTGCAAGTCCAGCATTCCTTAATTGTTAACATTCATTCTACATGAATTGGATTGGCAGCATCAGACCATAAGTAAACAGGGTCAGCACATTCAGCAGCCAAAGACCAAGCTCTGGGCTTTCAAGGACTGACTAAAAACTGAGTAGTAGCTAATGGAACTATTGGCTACACAAGTGAGGGGCCTCTCCTAATTGGAGTGGGTATTGACAGGCCCCAGGCGGGAACCCATCCTACTGTCTTTGACCCAAAGGTTCTTAAGCTTGTGAAGACTGGAGTCATTAGACAGAAGAATTAGAACGGAAGTGGGACTGGGACTCCTCCAGGGGAGGGAGCAGGCAGTGGGTGGGACTTCTCCACTGAGTAGTTAAGAGTGATTGTTTACAAGAGAAAGTCCAACAATCCCTGGACTTAGAAGTCCCTAGAGTAATGGCTCACAAAGGTGTGGTCTAATGGAACCATTGCTGAGCCATCACCAGCAGCTGACTTCCACAGCCCAGGAAAGCTCTAAGATACTTTTACCAAGTCAATTAAATTAGTTAGACCCAACTGTTCTGTGCTCCTTTTTAGGAGGCTGAGATGGGGAGTTATTTGCAACTGGTATCATAAAGTTGAATTCCCATTGTAGCCAGATTCCCAGTGAGGATATTCAGTAGAGGGGGTAAAGTTCCTGAAGGAAATGGGTTGGATAAATTGGGTTTCTGCAGCCTCCTCCATATCTAACTCTACACTTTCTACCCTCCCCCTCCTCACACCCACTTTATGTTTGCCCATCTTAGGTGAAATTAGGTCCTACCTTCACAGAGGTGGAGCCCATTCTGAATGCCTTTAGTCTTTAGTTATGAGTTTTTTACTCAATAATATTCTGTTATATTCAGTGTGCTGTCATGATTAGGGAGCAGGCCTCCAAGCCAGATAGACTTAAGTCCAAGTTTTTTTTGTCTGCCTCTGACATGCATTGGCAAGTCACTAAATCACTCAGTCTTCTAGGCAACTTTACAAGACTCTAAGTTTCATAGAAAATATTGATTGGGGGTGGCTAGGTGGTGCAGTGAATAGAGCACTGGCCCTGGAGTCAGGAAGACCTGAGCTCAAATCCAACGTCAGACACTTAACACAAAACTAGCCGTGTGACCTTGGGCAAGTCACTCAACCCCAATTGCCCTACCTTCCCCCCTCCAAAAAGGAAAAAAAAAGTATTGATCTGCATTTATGGAGAGGGTTTCTTCACCTGGGATCTCCCTCTAACAGTGAAATTATAGGTCCAGTTCTTAGTCCTGCCTTTTATTTCCTTGGCACATTTGCCCAATGTGGTGATCTCTGAGTCAATGAACACAACCACTCTAAACTGACATCTAGAATTGTTGGCATACTTTGCAATTCTACCAAGAGTGTATGAGTGTGCCTGTCTTTCCTCAGTTTCTCCAACATTGTTTTATCCGTTGTTATCTTTGCCCATTTGAATGGAGTGAGGTTGTCTCAGATATTTTCTCATCTTATCAATTTCATTTCTAATTATCAACATTAATTATCTTATTAATGAATTGGAACATTTAAAAAATTATGGTTATTTATAATTTCCCATTCTTCTTTTGGAAATTGTTGATTTCTTCTGACTCCTGTGGTTAAGGAAGCACTTTTCTCACAACAGCCCTGTGAGGAAGTTGGCACAAATATGATCGTACCATTTTACACAGAGGGAAACTGAGGCTGACGGCAAAGCACTGTCCTGCTGTCGGTCAGCGTCAGTTGCTGAGACTAAAAGCCTCTTCACAGATGAATTAGATGAACTCCGTCAGGGATGAAAGCAGCAAATGCCTTTGTGTGCTTAGGGGAAAGTCATGTGGCTTAATTTGAGAAGCCCAGGGAGTGGCAGATAGGGGCGATCCAAGCACAAGACCTTCTGTCTTCTTACTCACTGGCTGTTCTGTGCCTGCAATTCTCTCTCCTTATCTCCATCTCCTAACTTCCTTCAAGTCCCAGTTGAAATCTTAGCTTCCTTTAAAAAAAACAAACCACCTTTTCCCCACCCCTCTTAAGTCTTCCCTCTCTTGATTGTCTCCAATTTGCCCTGTATATATCTTGTTTGTACATAGCTATTTGCATGTGGCCTTCTAGATTAGACCATGAAATACTTGAGGTCAGGGATTTTTTTTTTGGTGACCTTTCTTTGTAATTCCAGCGGTTGGCACAGTGCCTGTCACATAATAGGAATTTAACAAATGCTTGTTGCATGATTGACAAGGGAAGAGTCCTAGGGCAACCCTTCACCTTGAGACAAGAATTGATACTAGAAAAAGCCACCAACTCTCTTACACTGGAGCTGTGATTGACTCCTGGAAAGCAGGGTTGGGAAGGGGGAAGGGAAAGAGGTGCCACCAGGCCAGGGAAAATGCTTGGGAGCTTTGTGCACAATGGTCTTTGGACTATGACAAGAGGAAGAAATCCAGAATGGTCTGGTAGACCTGAATGCTCCTGGGTCCATGTTTTAGGCAAATTCAAGCAGCTCAGCTCCTGGGCCATGGCAGGACTAGGGTCAGAGCATTTGGGGGCTGGAGTTGTTTATTTCTTAGGTGTGAGGAGAGGAGACCTAGTTATGTGGGCCTGATTGGTTTTCCACCCTTGAGGCCACAGGCAGGGAAACATTAAGCAGCTGAGAAACTGGAAATTTCCATGCTAGAACAGAAGATTCCTCATGAGGAGGGTTCCAGAAAAGGTCAGGGGAGACAGGAAGAGAAACTGCTAGGGAGCAGACAGCCTGTTGGAGAGAGAAAGACTAGGCCAGAAAAACCGGAGGAATTTCCGGACAATGACATCTGCCAAAGCTGGAACCTTGTTGTTCTGACTCCCCAAGTTCAGTGTATCACAGGATAATAGGGTCATAAATCTAGAACAGGAAGGAACTCCAGAGATAATCTAATCTAAGATCTTCATTTTACAAATGAGCAATGAGGCCCGCAGAGTTTGTGCAAGGCCACCTTATGCAAGTATCAGTGGCTAGAAGTATAGCCTATATCACCCAACTCCAGAGACCAGATTTTCAGATTTTTTCAAGTAGAGTGATATAAAGAAGACCCAGCCGAAGACAGAAAGACACATACATTGTCTTTTGAAGAATCTTTGATTTTTTAAAAACGGAATGGATAAGTGGTGTCATGGAAAGAGCACTGGACTTGGAGTCAGGAAAACAGGGGTTCAAATCCTGCCTTAGACACTTCCTAGTTGTGAGATCCCAGACAAGGTCCCATGACCCCTCAGCTTCCTTTTCCTCATCTGTGAAATAAGGGAGTTGGAATCAATGACCTCTAAGGCTCCTACAAATTCTAAATCTATGATCCTATGAATTCATAAACAAAACCTATTAATGACATACATCATTGCTGGAGATAGCAAAGCAGTTCCAATGAATTGCAGCCACACTAGAACGTTTGAAATGTACTCACTAGGAACTGGAATGCTGGTTACTTAAAGGATTGTTCTTAGTGGGGCTTCTCCTAAGGTACTTAAAAGGGATAAAGAAGATTTCATATTGAATATAAACATTTTTATTAGTTCTTTTTTTCAGAGTCATTTGCTGAAACCAGTGGAGTTCATATCTATAGTCTAACAAATTGGATGATCTTTGTAAGCCTGTGCCCTTCCACCCCAGGTTTTTGTGTTTTGTTGAAGAAGTCCTGGTGTCTTAGGGCCTTAATTAAGCAGAGTTCTTTCATTGATTTCATTTCGAATAGCTCCTTGTGGTTTTATTTACATAAATTTATATTTAGGAAAGCAAGTAAGATCCCAAAGTACTAGAGTGAGCCAGTCAGCAAGAGAATGAAGCCATGACCAAGGGGCCTTCTCTGCCCACCTTGAGCATGGCTGCCATAAATCATCTGCTCTCTGCCGGTCAAGGTCCCCAACACCAGCTGACTATCAGTCCAAGTAGCTGCACTGGCTAGATTTCTAGTTCATTAATTTCTAGCCTGACCTGTGTGTCCTTGGTTGTTAATCTTCTCCTGGGCTATGGCCAATCCATTAACAAGGAAGCAACTCATCTTTCAGAAGGTTCTGTACTCTGATTTGCTTCTTTGTCCTCTGACCTGCTGTTCTTATCTTGTCGTTTCAGGGTGTGTGGCTTGGTGGTGGTGAGACTTTTGCAAATGAGGCCGGCACGTAAGATGTATTTAGATTATGAGTCGTTGAGTTGATTCACTGAGCTCATGTTCTCTAGCTTGGATCCAAGCATCAGGAGTCAGACAGCCTGAAACATCTGTCTTTTCCTGGAAGTTTTCGTAGAATCCTCTTGAATTTGAGATGGCATAAATTTCAAGGAGAACATTACTCAAAAACAGTCAATGCCAGTGGCACTGACAGGTTCTAGATATTTTGGACTCCATGTCATTCAGTGTGTGGCTAGTTCTTATTCCTTTGAGGTATTTCCAGCAGCAAAGTACTTTTCCATTTCTGATGTCACACAAAGCTCCTGATGGAAAGACAGAAAGATATCCTACATAACTTCATTAGAAAGTACTATGAGTAATGGGGAGGAAGAAAAGGCCTTTTTATAAACTACTATGGAAGAGCCCTCTCCCTTGGATTGTAAGGGATGGATTATGGAGGGGACACCACAGGGTGGTGTTTATTCAATTTTAATTGTGATAATATTACACCATAATATTAAATCCCTGTGATCCTCCTTTCTCCAGCAATCCTGCTGAGACTGGGTTTGTTAATCTCCTCTGAAATGAAATTCTCATTGGAAAGGAGCCTTTCTAATCAATTCAGACCAAAACATCCAGGTAGCAGAGCTTTTGGTCTTCTTTGTTTTATGACAGGACCAAGAAGGTTTGTTCAACCAGTTAGGTTAACGTTAGAAGTGTTTGGCTATATTGCCGTTGTTCATTGCTGGGGAGGAAAAAAACCAAATCTTAAACTACTTTAAGACCCCAAGAGTCAGATACATAGAGGATTTCCCTAGTCTAAGTCACCCTGAGTGGTTAGAATGAGTCACTCATCACCCCTTTCTTGCTCTCTTATTCATCATGGGGATAGCTTTCAATTCCTGAGTCCTCTTGAGTTTCATGAAGGGCTCAGAAACAATTGGAGAAATGTGCCTCTAAACAATCTCCCTATCTGGCCATCAGTTCCTTTGGCCTTTGGCTACCTGAGCTACCCTCCTCAGTTACAGCAGAGCAGGGAGAAGAGGCTGCAGCCAAATGCAAACTAACAGCCATCTCTGACATCTACAACAGGGAGCAGGGTTCAGCTGAGTCAATTTGCTGGGCTCAGTATAGAGAAGAAACAGGAGGGTCTCTTGCCACTTTTCACTTGCTACTGGGTTCTCAAGGATCAGAATAATTTTATTTTTATTATTACTCCCTCCTCTGTCCCCTGGAACTCGCCTCTCTTTGTCTTTCTCACTGCATCAATCATCTGTTGCTCCCTTTCTTTCTCCCCAAGACTCAGGCAGGTAAGCAACAAGGATTTACTAAGAGCTGACTATGTGCACCATGAGCCCTGGAGGCATAAATACAAGCAAAAAGAATGATGGTTTCTGCTCTCAAGGAACTTACATTCTAATGGGAGAAAATAAGAGGGGGCTGATAAGGAGAGTGTTGGTGAAGTTGAGTCAGATGTACAGCAGGAAGGGAAATGTCTAGGACCATTCCCAAAACATAGGCCCTCCAGAAGGAACTCACCAATGGAAAAATGGGGCTGGCTTCATAGAGAGAAGTTCCAGAAGGAGAAGACAGATGTAATGGTGGTTCTTGGAGCCATTGAAAGGGGTGATTTCACAATGAAGGCATAAATGTGCACTGATCAATAAATGGCATGTATTTACTGTGTGATACCATTGTAGAGAAAGCAAGGCATGATGGAAGGAAGGCTGGCTTGGTAGGCAGGGAGACTCGGATTTGAATCCTGCCCCAGATACCTGCTAGTTGTGTGTGTGAGACCCTAGGTAAGTTACTTAACTTTTCTGGGCCTCAGTTTCCCCAAATGCAAAAAAGATACTCTAAGATCTCTCTGAAGTCTTAATCTGTGATCTTGTGATGTCATCAGAGAGGTCACCTGACATGATGGGTAAAGAAGTGCCCTTGAAGTCGGGAAACAAGCATTCAAACTTTGTTCAAGTCATTCTCCTGACACATACTGCCTATGTGATCACAGGCACATCTCTCAACTTCTCAGTGCCCCAGGCAATTCTCTAAGACCAAAAGCTACTGCAGAGCCACTGACCTACACAGGTGGGAGGAATGGAATTCCTTGGGGAACTGCCCATCTGGAGTCCAGATACTGGTTGGGCAAAGTTGACTTGTCGGAATCCAGACCATGAACAAAATTTCACACCTTTGTTCACTGTGAGCTCACGACTCTCTGGGAATGGGGACATATCCTGGGACTCTGGGAATGCTTCCAGAGTATAGTCAGAGCCAATAAGAGCAGAATGTAATCCTTATGAAAACAGGTTCAAAGGCAAGCTATGGAATGAGTCAGATTCTCTTTCCTTCCCTTTTCCCCTTCTTTACCCAACAGTCATGATGCTCAAAGAGCCCAAAAGGTAGAACTGGGAGCAGAGATGCCTGAGGGTCCCTGGAATGAGTGGGTAGTAATTTGACCAACTGGTTCAAAGGTGGGACCTTTAATAATACTAATAATGATACTAGACATTTCGATCAACTTTAAGGTCTGTAAAATATCTTACATACATTCTCACATTTAATTCTGACGACAACTCTAAAAGGTAGACACCGTAATCATCCAAATTCTACTCATGAGGCCTATTGAGATTCATCTTGTGACTTGTCCAGAGTCACAGAGCTAGTAAGTGTTTGAGGCCAGATCTGAACTCAGCTTTTGCTGACTCCAAGTTCAGTGCTCACTGAGCCACCTTGCTGGGGCTGTAGGAGCTCACATCTCTGGAAGCTGCTCCACCTGCCCCACTCTCATCCCCAAATCAGACAGTTGGCAGACTGGGAGATTTGCAGCTCCCTAAAAACCTCTCCAATCCCCTCAGGTCTCAGTGGACTTTAAAACAATCACTTCAGTATTTCTCACTTGGATAAGAAAATGTTGTGGATGGGCTCTCTCTAATGTTTATTTCTCATAGAAACACTTATTTGGAGAAAAACTTGTTGCCAGATGTAGGAATTGAAATGGGTAAGAGATTGATGAATTCCTTTATTTCTTTGAAGGAGAAATCCTGCGGACCTAGAGAAATAGCATGTGTTCAGACTGGTTTGGGAACTTGCATTCCGTCCTGGGAAGAGGAGGGGGAAATACACATTTATGAAGCGTTTGCTTTGTGTCCAGCACTGTGTTAAGCACCTTACGATGCTCGTCTCATTTGATCCACGGCATGCCTGTGAGGCAGGTGCTAATATTATCTCCATTCTACATTTGAGGAAATGGAGGTGAGGTTCAATTACATGCCCAGAGACACAAAGCTAGAAAGTGTCAGAGGCTAGATTTGAACTCAGGTCTTCTTGATTCCAGGTCCAGCGCTCTATCTGTTATGTTTATCTACCTAGCTGACTCTGGGCACTTGGCAGTTAATCTTTTGCTTTATTTTATTTTTTTAAGGGGGGAAGGCAAGGAAATTGGGGTTAAGTGACTTGCCCAAGGTCACATAGCTAGTAAGTGTCACGTGTCTGAGGCCAGATTTGAATTCAGGTCCTCCTGACTTCAGAGTCAGGCCCTGTTCACTGCGCCACCTAGTTACCTGCCCCCTTTTGCTTTCTTTTGCCAGGCTCCAAGTTTTTTCTACCCATTGTGTGAGACATTATATATAAGACAAAAGCCTTACACGTAATAATGGATAGAAAAGACGAACTTGCTTGGAAGGGACCCCAGAGGCCACCTCATCCAGCTTGTGCCTGAAAAAGAATCTCCCCACAAAACATCAGCAAGATAGCTACCCAACCTTCCCTTGAAGGCTCCGGGGAGAAGGAACCCACTACTTCCAAAGGCTGTCCATTCTAGTTTGGGACAGCTCTAATCATCATGAATCCAGGATAGACCTATCTCCTTCCACCTTCCACCCATACTACTCCTCATCTGCCCCTTTGGGATCCAGTAGAGAGTGTGCTCTCTTTTCCACATGACAGCCTTCTGGATAGTTGAACCTGGTATTGTATCCCGTCTTCTCTAGGACAGACATTCTGAATGCCAGATACTCCAGACAAGTTGGGTTATCCATGGTCTGTGTCCCAAGCTTGATGGCTTCCATGCATTTGCCTGGAATGCCCCTATTCAATTTCTATAGATTTTTAAAGCCCAAGTCAAATGCCATCTACCCCATGAAGCTTTTCCTAATCTCCCCAATCAGTAATGACCCTTTGGAGAAAGAAAAAAGTCAGAACTGAAAGGGATCCCAGAGATCATTGTGGACATTTTCTGGAACAGAAAGAAAACGAGCATCACCCACACTTGAATGAAAAAGAGAGGGAAGAGGATGAGGAAGAAAAGCCCCAGCCACATTTCAGCACAAATGTTTTTCTGTGGTTTGATTCTTAATATTCACGCATTTTGCCATTTGATGGGGGTATTTTCTTGTGTTAAAAAAAGATGAAGAGAAAACCTTACTAATGTTTAGGAAGCAGCAGCTGCTAGCTTAGTAAAATGTGGGCAGTCCTATAAAAGAACAGTCTCAAGGTCGAAAAATGGCTTGTGATCTATCCTCTCTTACAAGAAAAATAAGACAAGATGTCTGAAATAGGAAACAGGAAATCACAGCATCATCCTCCCGTGTCTTCCCACCAGTATCTATTTGGACTTTCATAAACTGCATGAGTCAGAAGCAATGGATTCTACAGGGCAGAGCTATTAACATGAAATCTGGTAGATCTTAGGAAAGAAACTTCTTTGGTTTGGTTGAGGCAGGGAGGTACATTTAGAGGCAGACACCTAGGTCTGAAACCCAGGTCTGCTATTCACTACCTCTAACCTTAAGTGAGTCATTTAAACTTTCGGGAGCTTTAATGAGGGACTTGAATTAAATGGCCTTTAATTTAGGCCCTTAATTTAGGGCAGCTTGGTGGTATAGTGGATGGAGTGTGGGGCCTGGAGTCAGGAAAAACCAAGTTCAAATCTTATCTCAGACATTTACTAGCTGTGTGACCCTGGGCAAGTCACTTAATACTGTTTGCCTCAGTTTCCTCATCTGTAAAATGATCTGGAGAAGGAAATGGCAAATCCCTCCCATATATTTGCCAAGAAAACCCCGAATGGGATCATAAAGAATTGGAAATGATTGAAGTGACTTAACAACAACAAAAGGTTCCTTTTGGCTCTATGTGATTCTAATGGAAAACCTTTGGATTTAGAGTTGAGACTAAATTGGGTCTAAATCCTGGCTCTGCTACATGACTCCATTGGCCAAAATGGTCCCCATTTGTGGAACTCAACTTTCTCAAATGTAAAATGAGAGGGCTGGGCTAGTTGGTCTCCCAAGTCCCATCCATTTGTAAATATCTGAATCCATTATTCTATCATCTTAGGACTAAAGAAGCTCTGTGGTCCCTTACAGCTCTAACACCCACAGTTCTATGAGCTTATAATATCTGGTCTCTCATCAAAATACTAACTAAAATGCTAACTAATTTTTTGATAGCCTTTACCCATTGAAGCTCCTCGTTTGTTGCATGTTACAACTTTCTCTTACTTATCACACAGGTCGCCATTGCTCTGTTTTTCTCACTTTGGAGACAAGGATGTTTGATGCACTGTCGTCATGTAATGCGCTGATAAGAATATAAGAATAAGACCTTAATTTTAGGGAGAACCTTGGGATGGGGCAATGGTGGGGTGATGGTGGTTGTTGATCCAAAGAGTGCTACAATTTTTGTGGTTGTTCAGTTGTGTCTGACCCAATCTAGGGATTTTACTGGCAGAGAGACTGGAGTGATTAGCCATTTCCTTCTCCAGCCCATTTTATAGATAAGAAAATGGAGGCAAACAGGGTTAAGTGACTTGCCCAGGGTCACACAGCTAGTATTGTCTGAGGTTGGGTTTGAACTGAGGTATTTGTCAGTCAATTGGTCAGTTAATAAGCATTTATTAAGCACTTTCTATGTGTTGGTCCTATGCTAAACACTGAGGATACAAAGAGTCTCTGCCCTTGAGGGGCTAGCAATCTGATGAGGGGAACAATAAGCAAACGTGTACAAACTGTATGCAGGATAAATAGAGAATAATTAATGGAGGAAAGGCACTAGAATTAAGAGAGGCTGCAGAAGGCCTTCCTGTAAAAGACAGGATTTTTTAGGGGTTGTAAATGGAGCCAGAAAAGGCAGAAGGAGAGATGAGGGAGAGAGTTCGAGGCATGGGGTATAGCCAGAGAGAATGTCCGGTGTCTGGTTTGAGGAACAGTCAGAAGGCCACTGTCACTGGACTCCAAGTCAGAGCCCTCTCCACTGTTACCTAGACTAAAGAATCTCGTCATTCTGTGACCAACCTGGTCACAAGCTTTTCTTATTTTTTTTTGATATTCATTTCCTTTTTTTAAATTTTTTTTCTTGTTTACATTATTCATTTTCATTACATTTTTGCAATACAAATTTTCTCCCTGTCCTGCCCCTGCCCCAACCCTAAAACAGCAATTCCACTGTAAAGC